>JBBDGP010005152.1:77500-107009 GCA_037952835.1 Lithobates septentrionalis
AAAGTCATTTAAAACTGATCACGGCTAATAATGAATTGTCGGGTCCCAGCAATGTAGATAAAAATACAAAAAAAATTACGTGAATGTCACCCCCAAAATCCATTCCAGGCCCTTCAGGTCTGGTTTTGATATAAAGGGAAACCCCACAACAAAATTTTTAAAACAATGGCATGGGGGTCCCCCAGGCACTATATACTCTGAACAGCAGTATATATACTATACGGCCTGCCCTATATACTCTGCAGAAAATTGGGCCTTAGGTGTTGGTGGTACCAGAATACTGTAACCCCTCACAGTTACTCGCGTTGGGCGCAGGAACGGGCCCTGCTATGAAACATGACTGCCAGTTTCTTGGGCACCCCCTCTCTCTGGGCTCACATTACTCCTTTCCTCAACCTGGGAACCATCATCAGAGCCTTCAAATCGCTGCGCATCCTCCAGCAGCATGTACCTGACACTGTGGTCGAATAGTTCGGGGGACTCCTCGGTGCATGATGGTGGGGCTATGGAAGGAGTGACTGTGGACAAGGAGCCGGCGGAATAGGCCGCTTTGGCAGCTGCATTGGAAGGAAAACTACTCTGAGCCTGGGTGACAGAGGATGAGGAGGATGAGGAGGATGAAGTGGATGAGGAGGATGAGGAGGATGGGGAGGATGAGGAGGATGGGGAGGATGAGGAGGATGAGGAGGATGAGGAGGATGGGGAGGATAAGGAGGATGAGGAGGGCTTTGTTACCAATTACTCTTCTGTATGTTGTGGCTCAATAACGCGGCCATCAGCAGAAAAAAAGGACAAGCGTGTCCCACGGCCACCGGCAGAGGATGCACCGTGTCCACGACCAGCACTGTTCACTGTAGAGACAGAGTCTGCTTGTCCTCTTTTAGTGGCCTGTGAGTGTCTGCCTCTCCTTGGTGGCCTTCTGAACATGATGTATATTTTGTTTTGCAACACCACACTACACTGTATTATATACTGTACACCACACTACACTGTATTATATATACTGTACACCACACTACACTGTATTATATACTGTACACCGCACTACACTGTATATACTGTACACCACACTACACTGTATTATATACTGTACACCGCACTACACTGTATTATATATACTGTACACCACACTAAACTGTATTATATACTGTACACCGCACTACACTGTATTATATATACTGTACACTGCACTACACTGTATTATATATACTGTACACCACACTACACTGTATTATATATACTGTACACCGCACTACACTGTATTATATATACTGTACACCACACTACACTGTATTATATACTGTACACCGCACTACACTGTATATACTGTACACCACACTACACTGTAATATATACTGTACACCGCACTACACTGTATTATATACTGTACACCGCACTACACTGTATTACATATACAGTACACCACACTACACTGTATTATATATACTGTACACCGCACTACACTGTATTATATACTGTACACCACACTACACTGTATTATATATACTGTACACCGCACTACACTGTATTATATACTGTACACCACACTACACTGTATTATATACTGTACACCACACTACACTGTATTATATATACTGTACACCGCACTACACTGTATTATATACTGTACACCACACTACACTGTATTATATATACTGTACACCACACTACACTGTATTATATATACTGTACACCGCACTACACTGTATTATATACTGTACACCACACTACACTGTATTATATATACTGTACACCACACTACACTGTATTATATACTGTACACTACACTGTATTATATACTGTACACTACACTGTATTATATACTGTACACCACACTACACTGTATTATATACTGTACACTACACTGTATTATATACTGTACACCGCACTACACTGTATTATATACTGTACACCACACTACACTGTATTATATACTGTACACCACCAGAAGTGTATAAGAAACTGTACACCACCGAATGCACTGTACATATAGGCTACACTGGATGCAGAGTACATATATATATATACAGTCAGGTCCATAAATATTGTGACATTGACTCAATTCTAATCTTTTTGGCTCTATGTGCCACCACAATGGATTTGAAATTAAACGAACAAGATGTGCTTTAACTGCAGACTTTCAGCTTTAATTTGAGGATATTTACATCCAAATCAGGTGAATGTTGTAGGAATTACAACAGTTTGTATATGTGCCTCCCACTTTTTAAGGGACCAAAAGTAATGGGACAATTGGCTGCTCAGCTGTTCCATGGCCAGGTGTGTGCTATTCCCTCATTATCCCATTTACAAGGAGCAGATAAAAGGTCCAGAGTTCATTTCAAGTGTGCTATTTGCATTTGGAATCTGTTGCTGTCAACTCTCAATATGAGATCCAAAGAGCTGTCACTATCAGTGAAGCAAGCCATCATTAGGCTGAAAAAACAAAACAAACCCATCAGAGAGATAGCAAAAACATTAGGTGTGGCCAAATCAACTGTTTGGAACATCCTTAAAAATAAAGAACGCACCGGTGAGCTCAGCAACACCAAAAGACCCGGAAGACCGCAGAAAACTGTGGTGGATGACCAAAGAATTCTTTCCCTGGTGAAGAAAACACCCTTCACAACAGTTGGCCAGATGAAGAACACTCTCCAGGAGGTAGGTGTATGTGTGTCAAAGTCAACAATCAAGAGAAGACTTCACCAAAGTGAATACAGAGGGTTCACCACAAGATGTAAACCATTGGTGAGCCTCAAAAACAGGAAGGCCAGATTAGAGTTTGCCAAACAACATCTAAAAAAGCCTTCAGAGTTCTGGAACAACATCCTATGGACAGATGAGACCAAGATCAACTTGTACCAGAGTGATGGGAAGAGAAGAGTATGGAGAAGGAAAGGAACTGCTCATGATCCAAAGCATACCACCTCATCAGTGAAGCATGGTGGTGGTAGTGTCATGGCGTGGGCATGTATGGCTGCCAATGGAACTGGTTCTCTTGTATTTATTGATGATGTGACTGCTGACAAAAGCAGCAGGATGAATTCTGAAGTGTTTCGGGGAATATTATCTGCTCATATTCAGCAAAATGCTTCAGAACTCATTGGACGGCGCTTCACAGTGCAGATGGACAATGACCCGAAGCATACTGCGAAAGCAACCAAAGAAGTTTTTAAGGGAAAGAAGTGGAATGTTATGCAATGGCCAAGTCAATCACCTGACCTGAATCCGATTGAACATGCATTTCACTTGCTGAAGACAAAACTGAAGGGAAAATGTCCCAAGAACAAGCAGGAACTGAAGACAGTTGCAGTAAAGGCCAGGCAGAGCATCACCAGGGATGAAACCAGCGTCTGGTGATGTCTATGTGTTCCAGACTTCAGGCTGTAATTGCAAAGGCTTTGCAACCAAGTATTAAAAAGTGAAAGTTTGATGGATGATTGTTAATCTGTCCCATTACTTTTGGTCCCTTAAAAAGTGTGAGGCACATATACAAACTGTTGTAATTCCTACACCATCCACCTGATTTGGATGTAAATACCCTCAAATTAAAGCTGAAAATGTCCACATTGGGCCAAAAGTGTCAATATTTTGTGTGGCCTCCATTATTTTCCAGCACTGCCTTAACCCTCTTGGGCATGGAGGTCACCAGAGCTTCACAGGTTGTCACTGGAGTCCTCTTCCCCTCCCCCATGATGACATCACAGAGCTGGTGGATGTTAGAGACCTTGCGCTCCTCCACCTTCCGTTTGAGGATGTCCCACAGATGATCAATAGGGTTTAGGTCTGGAGACATGCTTGGCCAGTCCATCACCTTTACCCTCAGCTTCTTTAGCAAGGCAGTGGTGGTCTTGGAGGTGTGTTTGGGGTGGTTATCATGTTGGAATACTGCCCTGCGGTCCAGTCTCTGAAGGGAGGGGATCATGCTCTGCTTCAGTATGTCACAGTACATGTTGGCATTCATGGTTCCCTCAATGATCTGTAGCCCCCCAGTGCCGGCAGCACTCATGCAGCCCCAGACCATGACACTCCCACCACCATGCTTGACTGTAGACAAGACACACTTGTCTTTGTCCTCCTCACCTGGTTGCCCCCACACACGCTTGTCACCATCTGAACCAAATACGTTTATCTATCCATGTCCTTAGTCTGCTTGTCTTCAGCAAACTGTTTGTGGTCTTTCTTGTGCATCATCTTTAGAAGAGGCTTCCTTCTGGGATGACAGCCATGCAGACCAATTTGATGCAGTGTGCAGCGTATGGTCTGATCACTGACAGGCTGACCCCCCACCCCTACAACCTCTGCAGCAATGCTGGCAGCACTCATACGTCTATTTCCCAAAGACAACCTCTGGATATGACGCTGATCACGTGACCTCAACTTCATTGGTGGACCATGGCGAGGCCTGTTCTGAGGGGAACCTGTCCTGTTATACCGCTGTATGGTCTTGGCCACCGTGCTGCAGATCAGTTTCAGGGTCTTGGCAATCTTCTTATAGCCTAGGCCATCTTTATGTAGAGCAACAATTCTTTATTTCAGATCCTCAGAGAGTTCTTTGCCATGAGGTGCCATGTTGTACTTCCAGTGACCAGTATGAGAGAGTGAGAGCGATAACACCAAATTTATCACACCTGCTCCCCATTCACACCTGAGACCTTGTAACACTAACGAGTCACATGACACCGGGGAGGGAAAATGGCTAATTGGGACCAATTTGGAGATTTTCACTTAGGGGTGTACTTACTTTTGTTGCCAGCGGTTTAGACATTAATGGCTGTGTGTTGAGTTATTTTGAGGGGACAGCAAATTTACACTGTTATACAAGCTGTACACTCACTACTTTACATTGTAGACAAGTGTCATTTCTTCAGTGTTGTCACATGAAAAGAGAGAAGAAAAGATTTACACAAATGTCGCTGAGGGGTGTACATTTTATGATATGAGAGGCTCCTCCCCTTTTTGCCACATGAGAATATATAGAGATGTCAGGGAATACGGGATTCTGAAGAGGTGCTTATCGGTGAAGATACCTTTTGGTTTTGGTACATTCTGACTTTCTTGGTAATTCAGGAAGTCAGTCTGATGTGGGGGGTGAGGTGGGGGGTGTGGTGGGGGGTGTGGTGGGGGGTGCGGTGGCAGGATTCGGGGTGCCGTCACCTTTTTGTGGCACCTGATTCCTGGTCTAATGAGTGGCACAGAGCTTTATCTGGACTTTCTATGGTGATTATTTATGTTTATTTTTTCACTAAGAATGATGAATCTGATCGGTTTGATGTATGTGGAGTTTTGTGGACATAAAAATGGCGATCTTCTCTCATTACAGGGTGATGTTCGTTATTTTCAGACTTTGTCTTGTGATGTTTCTTGTTCTCTGCACACATTTCTTATTATTGCCTTGGCACGGGTGATTGGGCATTGAGTACTCATAGCTGAATGGCAGCTCCCCGGGGGGTCTCATCAGCTCTATAAGGGAAGGGGGTGGGGATTGCGTTGGCGGTATTTGGGCAGTGTTGGCACTGATATCCTCGCGCGTTTCCTTTCCTGGCAGAGATTCCAAGTGACATAAGCAGTTTCTAGGGACGTGGCGGGTGCAAGCCCCTGCTGCTTCCTTAGGAACCATTTATAGAAGTGGTCAAAATCTGATGCTCGGCTCCTGCCAAACAAGAGGCGGAACAGCCAAAGTTCAGTCTGAACCTCAGATTGGAGAGAGCTGCCGGCTCACCCCTCCTGACATGTACATCATATGCGGACATACAACCTTTACAGCCAATCGATGGAGCTGACAACCCCGCTGATCATTTCTAGGCAGCAGTTTAGCGTTGTCACAGGAAGTGCTGCTACTGGCAGGATCTCCAGGTAACTTCACATTTATTTCCATAAGAGAACTGTATACAGAGAGGTGATTCTAAGATACCGAAGAGTAGATTTGGGGTTCACAGACACGTTAACCTTGTGCAGTTTTTTTTTTACTAACCTACCAATTAATTTTTTTTCCGGGTCTGGAAACATTTCGCTACAATTGACAGAAAGTTTTACCTACAGATACACTTAAGGGTTTGTCTTGGTTAGGAAGCGTTGGCATTCCATACCCATCGAGCGGGCATTTCCCTGCATGGCAGATGTGGACTCTACCTGTGGATCTGTCACCCTCATTTTGCTATCATGTTCCGATAGGAGCAATATGAGACATCAATGTTTTATGAAGGATCTGGAATCTTGAGGAGTCAGCAGTCTTGGCCCTTCTTTGCATGAGATCAATACTTGTAATCAGGCGCATTTGTAAGCTGTAACTATGAAAAACGCAATCAATGGGAGAGAGGGCCGGCTCCATGGATGTGTTGGCATCAATAATTGCATTGTAAAATGCATCAGATTCAGGGTGAGGGGGCAGGGCAGGGAGCGCAGGCATTCAGGTTTAATGATATGTTTGATAGTCAGATTCAGAGGTCAGATCAATCCTCAGAAACGAGTCCAATGGGAAGGAAAACATTCCAACGGTGCAAATAATAAAAAATCTGCTGTAATTAAAGAGCCAAGATCACTTTATAAAGGAGAACTCCGACTGGAACATCATGATACCTTCTGTTCTTGTATTGGGGATAGCGCTATATACGGCTCCTCTACTGGACATCATGGACAGCAATATGGGGCATCTTCTCTCAGCACCATGGACAGCAATATGGGGCATCTTCTCTCAGCACCATGGACAGCAATATGGGGCATCTTCTCTCAGCACCATGGACAGCAATATGGGGCATCTTCTCTCAGCATCAATGACAGAGATATAGAAGAGGTCTCCAGCACCATGGACAGAGATATAGAAGATGTCTCCAGCACCATGGACAGAGATACAGAAGATGTCTCCAGCACCATGGACAGAGATATAGAAGATGTCTCCAGTAGGATGGACAGAGATATAGAAGATGTCTCCAGCACCATGGACAGAGATATAGAAGAGGTCTCCAGCACCATGGACAGAGATACAGAAGATGTCTCCAGCACCATGGACAGAGATACAGAAGATGTCTGCAGCACCATGGACAGAGATATAGAAGATGTCTCCAGTAGGATGGACAGAGATATAGAAGATGTCTCCAGCACCATGGACAGAGATACAGAAGATGTCTGCAGCACCATGGACAGAGATATAGAAGATGTCTCCAGCACCATGGACAGAGATACAGAAGATGTCTCCAGCACCATGGACAGAGATACAGAAGATGTCTGCAGCACCATGGACAGAGATACAGAAGAGATCTCCAGCACCATGGACAGAGATAAAGAAGATGTTTCCAGCACCATGGACAGAGGTATAGAAGATGTTTCCAGTAGGATGGACAGAGATACAGAAGATGTCTCCAGCACCATGGACAGAGATACAGAAGATGTCTCCAGCACCATGGACAGAGATACAGAAGATGTCTCCAGCACCATGGACAGAGGTATAGAAGATGTCTCCAGCACCATGGACAGAGGTATAGAAGATGTTTCCAGTAGGATGGACAGAGATATAGAAGAGGTCTCCAGCACCATGGACAGAGATATAGAAGACGTTTCCAGCACCATGGACAGAGATATAGAAGATGTTTCCAGCACCATGGACAGAGATATAGAAGATGTCTCCAGCACCATGGACAGAGATATAGAAGATGTCTCCAGCAGGATGGACAGAGATATAGAAGATGTTTCCAGCACTATGGACAGAGATATAGAAGAGGTCTCCAGCACCATGGACAGAGATACAGAAGAGATCTCCAGCACCATGGACAGAGATAAAGAAGATGTTTCCAGCACCATGGACAGAGATATAGAAGATGTTTCCAGCACCATGGACAGAGATACAGAAGATGTCTCCAGCACCATGGACAGAGGTATAGAAGATGTCTCCAGCACCATGGACAGAGATACAGAAGATGTCTCCAGCACCATGGACAGAGATACAGAAGATGTCTCCAGCACCATGGACAGAGGTATAGAAGATATCTCCAGCACCATGGACAGAGGTATAGAAGATGTTTCCAGTAGGATGGACAGAGATATAGAAGAGGTCTCCAGCACCATGGACAGAGATATAGAAGATGTCTCCAGTAGGATGGACAGAGATACAGAAGATGTCTCCAGCACCATGGACAGAGATATAGAAGATGTCTCCAGTAGGATGGACAGAGATACAGAAGATGTCTGCAGCACCATGGACAGAGATACAGAAGAGATCTCCAGCACTAGGGATGAGCTTCGAGTTCGAGTCGAACTCATGTTCTACTCGAACATTGGCTGTTCGCAAGTTCACCGAACAGCGAACAATTTGGGGTGTTCGCGGCAAATTCGAATGCCGCGGAACACCCTTTAAAAGTCTATGGGAGAAATCAAAAGTGCTAATTTTAAAGGCTTATATGCAAGTTATTGTCATAAAAAGTGTTTGGGGACCCGGGTCCTGCCCCAGGGGACATGTATCAATGCAATTTTTTTTTTTAAAAAGGGACGTTTTTTCGGGAGCAGTGATTTTATTAATGCTTAAAGTCAAACAATAAAAGTGTAATATCCCTTTAAATTTCGTACCTGGGGGGTGTCTATAGTATGCCTGTAAAGGGGCGCATGTTTCCTGTGTTTAGAACAGTCTGACAGCAAAATGACATTTGGAAGGAAAAAACACATTTAAAACTACCGCGGCTATTGCATTGCCGACAATACACATAGAAGTTCATTGATAAAAACGGCATGGGAATTCCCCACAGGGGAACCCCGAACCAAAAAAAAAAAAAAAAAATGATGTGGGGGTCCCCCTAAATTCCATACAAGGCCCTTCAGGTCTGGTATGGATATTAAGGGGAACCCCAGCCAAAATTTTAAAAAAAAATTGACGTGGGGTTCCCCCTAAATTCCATACCAGACCCTTCAGGTCTGGTATGGATTTTAAGGGGAACCCCGCACCAAAAAAAAAAAAATAAACGGCGTGGGGTCCCCCTAAAAATCCATACCAGACCCTTATCCGAGCACGCAACCTGGCAGGCCGCAGGAAAAGAGGGGGGACGAGAGTGCGCCCCCCCCCTCCTGAACCGTACCAGGCCACATGCCCTCAACATTGGGAGGGTGCTTTGGGGTAGCCCCCCAAAACACCTTGTCCCCATGTTGATGAGGACAAGGGCCTCATCCTCACAACCGTGGCCGGTGGTTGTGGGGGTCTGCGGGCGGGGGGCTTATCGGAATCTGGAAGCCCCCTTTAACAAGGGGACCCCCAGATCCCGGCCCCCCCCCTGTGTGAAATGGTAAGGGGGTACTTACCCCTACCATTTCACTAAAAAACTGTCAAAAATGTTAAAAATGACAAGAGACAGTTTTTGACAATTCCTTTATTTAAATGCTTCTTCTTTCTTCCTTCATCTTCTTCTTCTTCTGGTTCTTCTGGCTCTTCTGGTTCTTCCTCCGGCGTTCTCGTCCAGCATCTTCTCCGCGGCGTCTTCTATCTTCTTCTCCTCGGGCCGCTCCGCACCCATGGCATGAGGGGAGGCTCCCGCTCTTCTCTTCATCTTCTTCTCTTCTTCATCTTCTTCTTCATCTTCTTCTTCATCTCTTCTTCCTTCTTCTCTTCTTCATGTCTTCTCCGGGCCGCTCCGCAGCCATGCTGGCATGGAGGGAGGCTCCCGCTGTGTGACGGCGCCTCTTCGTCTGACGGTTCTTAAATAACGGGGGGCGGGGCCACCCGGTGACCCCGCCCCCTCTGACGCACGGTGACATGACGGGACTTCCCTGTGACGTCACGGGGAATGCCACAGGGAAGTCCCGTCATGTCACCGTGCGTCAGAGGGGGGCGGGGTCACCGGGTGGCCCCGCCCCCCGTTATTTAAGAACCGTCAGACGAAGAGACGCCGTCACACAGCGGGAGCCTCCCTCCATGCCAGCATGGCTGCGGAGCGGCCCGGAGAAGACATGAAGAAGAGAAGAAGGAAGAAGAGATGAAGAAGAAGATGAAGAAGAAGATGAAGAAGAGAAGAAGATGAAGAGAAGAGCGGGAGCCTCCCCTCATGCCATGGGTGCGGAGCGGCCCGAGGAGAAGAAGATAGAAGACGCCGCGGAGAAGATGCTGGACGAGAACGCCGGAGGAAGAACCAGAAGAGCCAGAAGAACCAGAAGAAGAAGAAGATGAAGGAAGAAAGAAGAAGCATTTAAATAAAGGAATTGTCAAAAACTGTCTCTTGTCATTTTTAACATTTTTGACAGTTTTTTAATGAAATGGTAGGGGTAAGTACCCCCTTACCATTTCACACAGGGGGGGGGCCGGGATCTGGGGGTCCCCTTGTTAAAGGGGGCTTCCAGATTCCGATAAGCCCCCCGCCCGCAGACCCCCACAACCACCGGCCACGGTTGTGAGGATGAGGCCCTTGTCCTCATCAACATGGGGACAAGGTGTTTTGGGGGGCTACCCCAAAGCACCCTCCCAATGTTGAGGGCATGCGGCCTGGTACGGTTCAGGAGGGGGGGGGCCGCACTCTCGTCCCCCCTTCTTTTCCTGCGGCCTGCCAGGTTGCGTGCTCGGATAAGGGTCTGGTATGGATTTTTAGGGGGACCCCACGTCGTTTTTTTTTTTTTTTTGGCGCGGGGTTCCCCTTAAAATCCATACCAGACCTGAAGGGTCTGGTATGGAATTTAGGGGGAACCCCACGTCAATTTTTTTTTAAAATTTTGGCTGGGGTTCCCCTTAATATCCATACCAGACCTGAAGGGCCTTGTATGGAATTTAGGGGGACCCCCACATCATTTTTTTTTTTTTTTTTTTGGTTCGGGGTTCCCTTGTGGGGAATTCCCATGCCGTTTTTATCAATGAACTTCTATGTGTATTGTCGGCAATGCAATAGCCGCGGTAGTTTTAAATGTGTTTTTTCCTTCAAAGTGTCATTTTGCTGTCAGACTGTTCTAAACACGGGAAACATGCGCCCCTTTACAGGCATACTATAGACACCCCCCAGGTATGAAATTTAAAGGGATATTACACTTTTATTGTTTGACTTTAAGCATTATTAAAATCACTGCTCCTGAAAAAACGGCCGTTTTTAAAACTTTTTTTTGCATTGATTCATGTCCCCTGGGGCAGGACCCAGGTCCCCAAACACTTTTATTGACAATAACTTGCATATTAGCCTTTAAAATTAGCACTTTTGATTATTCATGTTCGTGTCCCATAGACTTTAACGGTGTTCGCGTGTTCGAACGAATTTTTTTCCTGTTCGCATGTTCTGGTGCGAACCGAACAGGGGGGTGTTCGGCTCATCCCTATCCAGCACCATGGACAGAGATAAAGAAGATGTTTCCAGCACCATGGACAGAGATATAGAAGATGTTTCCAGCACCATGGACAGAGATATAGAAGATGTCTCCAGCACCATGGACAGAGATATAGAAGAGGTCTCCAGTAGGATGGACAGAGATACAGAAGATGTTTCCAGCACCATGGACAGAGATATAGAAGATGTCTCCAGCACCATGGACAGAGATATAGAAGATGTTTCCAGCAGGATGGACAGAGATATAGAATATGTCTCCAGCAGGATGGACAGAGATATAGAAGATGTTTCCAACACTATGGACAGAGATATAGAAGAGGTCTCCAGCACCATGGACAGAGATATAGAAGATGTCTCCAGCAGGATGGACAGAGATATAGAAGATGTTTCCAGCACTATGGACAGAGATATAGAAGAGGTCTCCAGCACCATGGACAGAGATATAGAAGATGTTTCCAGCAGGATGGACAGAGATATAGAAGATGTTTCCAGCACCATGGACAGAGATATAGAAGATGTCTCCAGTAGGATGGACAGAGATATAGAAGATGTTTCCAGCACCATGGACAGAGATATAGAAGATGTCTCCAGTAGGATGGACAGAGATACAGAAGATGTCTCCAGCACCATGGACAGAGATATAGAAGATGTCTCCAGCACCATGGACAGAGATATAGAAGAGGTCTCCAGTAGGATGGACAGAGATACAGAAGATGTTTCCAGCACCATGGACAGAGATATAGAAGATGTTTCCAGCAGGATGGACAGAGATATAGAAGATGTTTCCAGCACCATGGACAGAGATATAGAAGATGTCTCCAGTAGGATGGACAGAGATATAGAAGATGTTTCCAGCACCATGGACAGAGATATAGAAGATGTCTCCAGCACCATGGACAGAGATATAGAAGATGTCTCCAGCACCATGGACAGAGATATAGAAGACGTTTCCAGCACCATGGACAGAGATATAGAAGATGTCTCCAGCACCATGGACAGAGATATAGAAGAGGTCTCCAGTAGGATGGACAGAGATACAGAAGAGGTTTCCAGCACCATGGACAGAGATATAGAAGATGTCTCCAGCAGGATGGACAGAGATATAGAAGATGTTTCCAGCACCATGGACAGAGATATAGAAGATGTCTCCAGTAGGATGGACAGAGATATAGAAGATGTTTCCAGCACCATGGACAGAGATATAGAAGATGTCTCCAGTAGGATGGACAGAGATACAGAAGATGTCTCCAGCACCATGGACAGAGATATAGAAGATGTCTCCAGCACCATGGACAGAGATATAGAAGAGGTCTCCAGTAGGATGGACAGAGATACAGAAGATGTTTCCAGCACCATGGACAGAGATATAGAAGATGTTTCCAGCAGGATGGACAGAGATATAGAAGATGTTTCCAGCACCATGGACAGAGATATAGAAGATGTCTCCAGTACCATGGACAGAGATATAGAAGATGTTTCCAGCACCATGGACAGAGATATAGAAGATGTCTCCAGTACCATGGACAGAGATATAGAAGATGTCTCCAGCACCATGGACAGAGATATAGAAGATGTCTCCAGCACCATGGACAGAGATATAGAAGACGTTTCCAGCACCATGGACAGAGATATAGAAGATGTCTCCAGCACCATGGACAGAGATATAGAAGAGGTCTCCAGTAGGATGGACAGAGATACAGAAGAGGTTTCCAGCACCATGGACAGAGATATAGAAGATGTCTCCAGCAGGATGGACAGAGATATAGAAGATGTCTCCAGCAGGATGGACAGAGATATAGAAGATGTCTCCAGCAGGATGGACAGAGATATAGAAGATGTCTATAGCAGGATGGACAGAGATATAGAAGATGTCTCCAGCACCATGGACAGAGATATAGAAGATGTTTCCAGCAGGATGGACAGAGATATAGAATATGTCTCCAGCAGGATGGACAGAGATATAGAAGATGTTTCCAACACTATGGACAGAGATATAGAAGAGGTCTCCAGCACCATGGACAGAGATATAGAAGATGTCTCCAGCAGGATGGACAGAGATATAGAAGATGTTTCCAGCACTATGGACAGAGATATAGAAGAGGTCTCCAGCACCATGGACAGAGATATAGAAGATGTTTCCAGCAGGATGGACAGAGATATAGAAGATGTTTCCAGCACCATGGACAGAGATATAGAAGATGTCTCCAGTAGGATGGACAGAGATATAGAAGATGTTTCCAGCACCATGGACAGAGATATAGAAGATGTCTCCAGTAGGATGGACAGAGATACAGAAGATGTCTCCAGCACCATGGACAGAGATATAGAAGATGTCTCCAGCACCATGGACAGAGATATAGAAGAGGTCTCCAGTAGGATGGACAGAGATACAGAAGATGTTTCCAGCACCATGGACAGAGATATAGAAGATGTTTCCAGCAGGATGGACAGAGATATAGAAGATGTTTCCAGCACCATGGACAGAGATATAGAAGATGTCTCCAGTACCATGGACAGAGATATAGAAGATGTTTCCAGCACCATGGACAGAGATATAGAAGATGTCTCCAGTACCATGGACAGAGATATAGAAGATGTCTCCAGCACCATGGACAGAGATATAGAAGATGTCTCCAGCACCATGGACAGAGATATAGAAGACGTTTCCAGCACCATGGACAGAGATATAGAAGATGTCTCCAGCACCATGGACAGAGATATAGAAGAGGTCTCCAGTAGGATGGACAGAGATACAGAAGAGGTTTCCAGCACCATGGACAGAGATATAGAAGAGGTCTCCAGTAGGATGGACAGAGATACAGAAGAGGTTTCCAGCACCATGGACAGAGATATAGAAGATGTCTCCAGCAGGATGGACAGAGATATAGAAGATGTCTCCAGCAGGATGGACAGAGATATAGAAGATGTCTCCAGCAGGATGGACAGAGATATAGAAGATGTCTATAGCAGGATGGACAGAGATATAGAAGATGTCTCCAGCACCATGGACAGAGATATAGAAGATGTTTCCAGCAGGATGGACAGAGATATAGAAGATGTTTCCAGCACCATGGACAGAGATATAGAAGATGTCTCCAGTAGGATGGACAGAGATATAGAAGATGTTTCCAGCACCATGGACAGAGATATAGAAGATGTCTCCAGCACCATGGACAGAGATATAGAAGATGTCTCCAGCACCATGGACAGAGATATAGAAGACGTTTCCAGCACCATGGACAGAGATATAGAAGATGTCTCCAGCACCATGGACAGAGATATAGAAGAGGTCTCCAGTAGGATGGACAGAGATACAGAAGAGGTTTCCAGCACCATGGACAGAGATATAGAAGATGTCTCCAGCAGGATGGACAGAGATATAGAAGATGTCTCCAGCAGGATGGACAGAGATATAGAAGATGTCTCCAGCAGGATGGACAGAGATATAGAAGATGTCTATAGCAGGATGGACAGAGATATAGAAGATGTCTCCAGCACCATGGACAGAGATATAGAAGATGTTTCCAGCAGGATGGACAGAGATATAGAAGATGTTTCCAGCACCATGGACAGAGATATAGAAGATGTCTCCAGTAGGATGGACAGAGATATAGAAGATGTTTCCAGCACCATGGACAGAGATATAGAAGATGTCTCCAGCACCATGGACAGAGATATAGAAGATGTCTCCAGCACCATGGACAGAGATATAGAAGACGTTTCCAGCACCATGGACAGAGATATAGAAGATGTCTCCAGCACCATGGACAGAGATATAGAAGATGTCTATAGCAGGATGGACAGAGATATAGAAGATGTCTCCAGCACCATGGACAGAGATATAGAAGATGTTTCCAGCAGGATGGACAGAGATATAGAAGATGTTTCCAGCACCATGGACAGAGATATAGAAGATGTCTCCAGCACCATGGACAGAGATATAGAAGATGTCTATAGCAGGATGGACAGAGATATAGAAGATGTCTCCAGCACCATGGACAGAGATATAGAAGATGTTTCCAGCAGGATGGACAGAGATATAGAAGATGTTTCCAGCACCATGGACAGAGATATAGAAGATGTCTCCAGCACCATGGACAGAGATATAGAAGAGGTCTCCAGTAGGATGGACAGAGATATAGAAGATGTCTCCAGCACCATGGACAGAGATATAGAAGATGTCTCCAGCACCATGGACAGAGATATAGAAGAGGTCTCCAGTAGGATGGACAGAGATACAGAAGAGGTTTCCAGCACCATGGACAGAGATATAGAAGATGTCTCCAGCAGGATGGACAGAGATATAGAAGATGTCTCCAGCAGGATGGACAGAGATATAGAAGATGTCTATAGCAGGATGGACAGAGATATAGAAGATGTCTCCAGCACCATGGACAGAGATATAGAAGAGGTCTCCAGCACCATGGACAGAGATTTAGAAGAGGTCTCCAGCACCATGGACAGAGATATAGAAGATGTCTATAGCAGGATGGACAGAGATATAGAAGATGTCTCCAGCACCATGGACAGAGATATAGAAGATGTTTCCAGCAGGATGGACAGAGATATAGAAGATGTTTCCAGCACCATGGACAGAGATATAGAAGATGTCTCCAGCACCATGGACAGAGATATAGAAGATGTCTCCAGCAGGATGGACAGAGATATAGAAGATGTCTCCAGCAGGATGGACAGAGATATAGAAGAGGTCTCCAGTAGGATGGACAGAGATATAGAAGATGTCTCCAGCACCATGGACAGAGATATAGAAGATGTCTCCAGCACCATGGACAGAGATATAGAAGAGGTCTCCAGTAGGATGGACAGAGATACAGAAGAGGTTTCCAGCACCATGGACAGAGATATAGAAGATGTCTCCAGCAGGATGGACAGAGATATAGAAGATGTCTCCAGCAGGATGGACAGAGATATAGAAGATGTCTATAGCAGGATGGACAGAGATATAGAAGATGTCTCCAGCACCATGGACAGAGATATAGAAGAGGTCTCCAGCACCATGGACAGAGATTTAGAAGAGGTCTCCAGCAGGATGGACAGAGATATAGAAGATGTCTCCAGCAGGATGGACAGAGATATAGAAGATGTTTCCAGCACCATGGACAGAGATATAGAAGATGTCTCCAGCCCCATGGACAGAGATATAGAAGACGTTTCCAGCACCATGGACAGAGATATAGAAGAGGTCTCCAGCACCATGGACAGAGATTTAGAAGAGGTCTCCAGCAGGATGGACAGAGATACAGAAGAGGTTTCCAGCACCATGGACAGAGATATAGAAGATGTCTCCAGCAGGATGGACAGAGATATAGAAGATGTTTCCAGCACCATGGACAGAGATATAGAAGATGTCTCCAGCACCATGGACAGAGATATAGAAGAGGTCTCCAGTAGGATGGACAGAGATACAGAAGAGGTTTCCAGCACCATGGACAGAGATATAGAAGAGGTCTCCAGTAGGATGGACAGAGATACAGAAGAGGTTTCCAGCACCATGGACAGAGATATAGAAGATGTCTCCAGCACCATGGACAGAGATATAGAAGATGTCTCCAGCACCATGGACAGAGATATAGAAGACGTTTCCAGCACCATGGACAGAGATATAGAAGATGTCTCCAGCACCATGGACAGAGATATAGAAGATGTCTATAGCAGGATGGACAGAGATATAGAAGATGTCTCCAGCACCATGGACAGAGATATAGAAGATGTTTCCAGCAGGATGGACAGAGATATAGAAGATGTTTCCAGCACCATGGACAGAGATATAGAAGATGTCTCCAGCACCATGGACAGAGATATAGAAGATGTCTATAGCAGGATGGACAGAGATATAGAAGATGTCTCCAGCACCATGGACAGAGATATAGAAGATGTTTCCAGCAGGATGGACAGAGATATAGAAGATGTTTCCAGCACCATGGACAGAGATATAGAAGATGTCTCCAGCACCATGGACAGAGATATAGAAGAGGTCTCCAGTAGGATGGACAGAGATATAGAAGATGTCTCCAGCACCATGGACAGAGATATAGAAGATGTCTCCAGCACCATGGACAGAGATATAGAAGAGGTCTCCAGTAGGATGGACAGAGATACAGAAGAGGTTTCCAGCACCATGGACAGAGATATAGAAGATGTCTCCAGCAGGATGGACAGAGATATAGAAGATGTCTCCAGCAGGATGGACAGAGATATAGAAGATGTCTATAGCAGGATGGACAGAGATATAGAAGATGTCTCCAGCACCATGGACAGAGATATAGAAGAGGTCTCCAGCACCATGGACAGAGATTTAGAAGAGGTCTCCAGCAGGATGGACAGAGATATAGAAGATGTCTAGAGCAGGATGGACAGAGATATAGAAGATGTTTCCAGCACCATGGACAGAGATATAGAAGATGTCTCCAGCCCCATGGACAGAGATATAGAAGACGTTTCCAGCACCATGGACAGAGATATAGAAGAGGTCTCCAGCACCATGGACAGAGATTTAGAAGAGGTCTCCAGCAGGATGGACAGAGATACAGAAGAGGTTTCCAGCACCATGGACAGAGATATAGAAGATGTCTCCAGCAGGATGGACAGAGATATAGAAGATGTTTCCAGCACCATGGACAGAGATATAGAAGATGTCTCCAGCACCATGGACAGAGATATAGAAGAGGTCTCCAGTAGGATGGACAGAGATACAGAAGAGGTTTCCAGCACCATGGACAGAGATATAGAAGAGGTCTCCAGTAGGATGGACAGAGATACAGAAGAGGTTTCCAGCACCATGGACAGAGATATAGAAGATGTCTCCAGCACCATGGACAGAGATATAGAAGATGTCTCCAGCACCATGGACAGAGATATAGAAGACGTTTCCAGCACCATGGACAGAGATATAGAAGATGTCTCCAGCACCATGGACAGAGATATAGAAGAGGTCTCCAGTAGGATGGACAGAGATACAGAAGAGGTTTCCAGCACCATGGACAGAGATATAGAAGATGTCTCCAGCAGGATGGACAGAGATATAGAAGATGTCTCCAGCAGGATGGACAGAGATATAGAAGATGTCTCCAGCAGGATGGACAGAGATATAGAAGATGTCTATAGCAGGATGGACAGAGATATAGAAGATGTCTCCAGCACCATGGACAGAGATATAGAAGATGTTTCCAGCAGGATGGACAGAGATATAGAAGATGTTTCCAGCACCATGGACAGAGATATAGAAGATGTCTCCAGTAGGATGGACAGAGATATAGAAGATGTTTCCAGCACCATGGACAGAGATATAGAAGATGTCTCCAGCACCATGGACAGAGATATAGAAGATGTCTCCAGCACCATGGACAGAGATATAGAAGACGTTTCCAGCACCATGGACAGAGATATAGAAGATGTCTCCAGCACCATGGACAGAGATATAGAAGATGTCTATAGCAGGATGGACAGAGATATAGAAGATGTCTCCAGCACCATGGACAGAGATATAGAAGATGTTTCCAGCAGGATGGACAGAGATATAGAAGATGTTTCCAGCACCATGGACAGAGATATAGAAGATGTCTCCAGCACCATGGACAGAGATATAGAAGATGTCTATAGCAGGATGGACAGAGATATAGAAGATGTCTCCAGCACCATGGACAGAGATATAGAAGATGTTTCCAGCAGGATGGACAGAGATATAGAAGATGTTTCCAGCACCATGGACAGAGATATAGAAGATGTCTCCAGTAGGATGGACAGAGATATAGAAGATGTTTCCAGCACCATGGACAGAGATATAGAAGATGTCTCCAGCACCATGGACAGAGATATAGAAGATGTCTCCAGCACCATGGACAGAGATATAGAAGACGTTTCCAGCACCATGGACAGAGATATAGAAGATGTCTCCAGCACCATGGACAGAGATATAGAAGAGGTCTCCAGTAGGATGGACAGAGATACAGAAGAGGTTTCCAGCACCATGGACAGAGATATAGAAGATGTCTCCAGCAGGATGGACAGAGATATAGAAGATGTCTCCAGCAGGATGGACAGAGATATAGAAGATGTCTATAGCAGGATGGACAGAGATATAGAAGATGTCTCCAGCACCATGGACAGAGATATAGAAGAGGTCTCCAGCACCATGGACAGAGATTTAGAAGAGGTCTCCAGCAGGATGGACAGAGATATAGAAGATGTCTCCAGCAGGATGGACAGAGATATAGAAGATGTTTCCAGCACCATGGACAGAGATATAGAAGATGTCTCCAGCCCCATGGACAGAGATATAGAAGACGTTTCCAGCACCATGGACAGAGATATAGAAGAGGTCTCCAGCACCATGGACAGAGATTTAGAAGAGGTCTCCAGCAGGATGGACAGAGATACAGAAGAGGTTTCCAGCACCATGGACAGAGATATAGAAGATGTCTCCAGCAGGATGGACAGAGATATAGAAGATGTTTCCAGCACCATGGACAGAGATATAGAAGATGTCTCCAGCACCATGGACAGAGATATAGAAGACGTTTCCAGCACCATGGACAGAGATATAGAAGAGGTCTCCAGCACCATGGACAGAGATTTAGAAGAGGTCTCCAGCAGGATGGACAGAGATATAGAAGATGTCTCCAGCAGGATGGACAGAGATATAGAAGATGTCTCCAGCACCATGGACAGAGATATAGAAGATGTTTCCAGCAGGATGGACAGAGATATAGAAGATGTTTCCAGCACCATGGACAGAGATATAGAAGATGTCTCCAGCACCATGGACAGAGATATAGAAGATGTCTATAGCAGGATGGACAGAGATATAGAAGATGTCTCCAGCACCATGGACAGAGATATAGAAGATGTTTCCAGCAGGATGGACAGAGATATAGAAGATGTTTCCAGCACCATGGACAGAGATATAGAAGATGTCTCCAGTAGGATGGACAGAGATATAGAAGATGTTTCCAGCACCATGGACAGAGATATAGAAGATGTCTCCAGCACCATGGACAGAGATATAGAAGATGTCTCCAGCACCATGGACAGAGATATAGAAGACGTTTCCAGCACCATGGACAGAGATATAGAAGATGTCTCCAGCACCATGGACAGAGATATAGAAGAGGTCTCCAGTAGGATGGACAGAGATACAGAAGAGGTTTCCAGCACCATGGACAGAGATATAGAAGATGTCTCCAGCAGGATGGACAGAGATATAGAAGATGTCTCCAGCAGGATGGACAGAGATATAGAAGATGTCTATAGCAGGATGGACAGAGATATAGAAGATGTCTCCAGCACCATGGACAGAGATATAGAAGAGGTCTCCAGCACCATGGACAGAGATTTAGAAGAGGTCTCCAGCAGGATGGACAGAGATATAGAAGATGTCTCCAGCAGGATGGACAGAGATATAGAAGATGTTTCCAGCACCATGGACAGAGATATAGAAGATGTCTCCAGCCCCATGGACAGAGATATAGAAGACGTTTCCAGCACCATGGACAGAGATATAGAAGAGGTCTCCAGCACCATGGACAGAGATTTAGAAGAGGTCTCCAGCAGGATGGACAGAGATACAGAAGAGGTTTCCAGCACCATGGACAGAGATATAGAAGATGTCTCCAGCAGGATGGACAGAGATATAGAAGATGTTTCCAGCACCATGGACAGAGATATAGAAGATGTCTCCAGCACCATGGACAGAGATATAGAAGACGTTTCCAGCACCATGGACAGAGATATAGAAGAGGTCTCCAGCACCATGGACAGAGATTTAGAAGAGGTCTCCAGCAGGATGGACAGAGATATAGAAGATGTCTCCAGCAGGATGGACAGAGATATAGAAGATGTCTCCAGCACAATGGACAGAGATATAGAAGATGTCTCCAGCACCATGGACAGAGATATAGAAGACGTTTCCAGCACCATGGACAGAGATATAGAAGATGTCTCCAGCACCATGGACAGAGATATAGAAGATGTTTCCAGCAGGATGGACAGAGATATAGAAGATGTTTCCAGCACCATGGACAGAGATATAGAAGATGTCTCCAGTAGGATGGACAGAGATATAGAAGATGTTTCCAGCACCATGGACAGAGATATAGAAGATGTCTCCAGCACCATGGACAGAGATATAGAAGATGTCTCCAGCACCATGGACAGAGATATAGAAGACGTTTCCAGCACCATGGACAGAGATATAGAAGATGTCTCCAGCACCATGGACAGAGATATAGAAGAGGTCTCCAGTAGGATGGACAGAGATACAGAAGAGGTTTCCAGCACCATGGACAGAGATATAGAAGATGTCTCCAGCAGGATGGACAGAGATATAGAAGATGTCTCCAGCAGGATGGACAGAGATATAGAAGATGTCTATAGCAGGATGGACAGAGATATAGAAGATGTCTCCAGCACCATGGACAGAGATATAGAAGAGGTCTCCAGCACCATGGACAGAGATTTAGAAGAGGTCTCCAGCAGGATGGACAGAGATATAGAAGATGTCTCCAGCAGGATGGACAGAGATATAGAAGATGTTTCCAGCACCATGGACAGAGATATAGAAGATGTCTCCAGCCCCATGGACAGAGATATAGAAGACGTTTCCAGCACCATGGACAGAGATATAGAAGAGGTCTCCAGCACCATGGACAGAGATTTAGAAGAGGTCTCCAGCAGGATGGACAGAGATACAGAAGAGGTTTCCAGCACCATGGACAGAGATATAGAAGATGTCTCCAGCAGGATGGACAGAGATATAGAAGATGTTTCCAGCACCATGGACAGAGATATAGAAGATGTCTCCAGCACCATGGACAGAGATATAGAAGACGTTTCCAGCACCATGGACAGAGATATAGAAGAGGTCTCCAGCACCATGGACAGAGATTTAGAAGAGGTCTCCAGCAGGATGGACAGAGATATAGAAGATGTCTCCAGCAGGATGGACAGAGATATAGAAGATGTCTCCAGCACCATGGACAGAGATATAGAAGATGTCTCCAGCACCATGGACAGAGATATAGAAGACGTTTCCAGCACCATGGACAGAGATATAGAAGATGTCTCCAGCACCATGGACAGAGATATAGAAGAGGTCTCCAGTAGGATGGACAGAGATACAGAAGAGGTTTCCAGCACCATGGACAGAGATATAGAAGATGTCTCCAGCAGGATGGACAGAGATATAGAAGATGTCTCCAGCAGGATGGACAGAGATATAGAAGATGTCTATAGCAGGATGGACAGAGATATAGAAGATGTCTCCAGCACCATGGACAGAGATATAGAAGAGGTCTCCAGCACCATGGACAGAGATTTAGAAGAGGTCTCCAGCAGGATGGACAGAGATATAGAAGATGTCTCCAGCAGGATGGACAGAGATATAGAAGATGTTTCCAGCACTATGGACAGAGATATAGAAGAGGTCTCCAGCAGGATGGACAGAGATATAGAAGATGTCTCCAGCAGGATGGACAGAGATATAGAAGAGGTTTCCAGCAGGATGGACAGAGATATAGAAGATGTCTATAGCAGGATGGACAGAGATATAGAAGATGTCTCCAGCACCATGGACAGAGATATAGAAGATGTTTCCAGCAGGATGGACAGAGATATAGAAGATGTTTCCAGCACCATGGACAGAGATATAGAAGATGTCTCCAGCACCATGGACAGAGATATAGAAGATGTCTCCAGCACCATGGACAGAGATATAGAAGACGTTTCCAGCACCATGGACAGAGATATAGAAGATGTCTCCAGCACCATGGACAGAGATATAGAAGAGGTCTCCAGTAGGATGGACAGAGATACAGAAGAGGTTTCCAGCACCATGGACAGAGATATAGAAGATGTCTCCAGCAGGATGGACAGAGATATAGAAGATGTCTCCAGCAGGATGGACAGAGATATAGAAGATGTCTCCAGCAGGATGGACAGAGATATAGAAGATGTCTATAGCAGGATGGACAGAGATATAGAAGATGTCTCCAGCACCATGGACAGAGATATAGAAGAGGTCTCCAGCACCATGGACAGAGATTTAGAAGAGGTCTCCAGCAGGATGGACAGAGATATAGAAGATGTCTCCAGCAGGATGGACAGAGATATAGAAGATGTTTCCAGCACTATGGACAGAGATATAGAAGAGGTCTCCAGCAGGATGGACAGAGATATAGAAGATGTCTCCAGCAGGATGGACAGAGATATAGAAGAGGTTTCCAGCAGGATGGACAGAGATATAGAAGATGTCTCCAGCAGGATGGACAGAGATATAGAAGAGGTCTCCAGCACCATGGACAGAGATATAGAAGATGTCTCCAGCAGGATGGACAGAGATATAGAAGATGTTTCCAGCACCATGGACAGAGATATAGAAGATGTCTCCAGCACCATGGACAGAGATATAGAAGATGTCTCCAGCAGGATGGACAGAGATATAGAAGATGTTTCCAGCACCATGGACAGAGATATAGAAGATGTCTCCAGCACCATGGACAGAGATATAGAAGATGTCTCCAGCACCACGGACAGAGATATAGAAGATGTTTCCAGCACTATGGACAGAGATATAGAAGAGGTCTCCAGCACCATGGACAGAGATATAGAAGATGTCTCCAGCACCATGGACAGAGATATAGAAGATGTCTCCAGCAGGATGGACAGAGATATAGAAGATGTCTCCAGCACCATGGACAGAGATATAGAAGATGTCTCCAGCAGGATGGACAGAGATATAGAAGATGTTTCCAGCACTATGGACAGAGATATAGAAGATGTTTCCAGCAGGATGGACAGAGATATAGAAGATGTCTCCAGCAGGATGGACAGAGATATAGAAGATGTTTCCAGCAGGATGGACAGAGATATAGAAGATGTTTCCAGCAGGATGGACAGAGATATAGAAGATGTCTCCAGCAGGATGGACAGAGATATAGAAGATGTTTCCAGCACCATGGACAGAGATATAGAAGATGTTTCCAGCAGGATGGACAGAGATATAGAAGATGTTTCCAGCAGGATGGACAGAGATATAGAAGATGTTTCCAGCACCATGGACAGAGATATAGAAGATGTCTCCAGCACCATGGACAGAGATATAGAAGATGTTTCCAGCAGGATGGACAGAGATATAGAAGATGTTTCCAGCACCATGGACAGAGATATAGAAGATGTTTCCAGCAGGATGGACAGAGATATAGAAGATGTTTCCAGCAGGATGGACAGAGATATAGAAGATGTCTCCAGCAGGATGGACAGAGATATAGAAGATGTTTCCAGCACTATGGACAGAGATATAGAAGATGTTTCCAGCAGGATGGACAGAGATATAGAAGATGTCTCCAGCAGGATGGACAGAGATATAGAAGATGTTTCCAGCAGGATGGACAGAGATATAGAAGATGTTTCCAGCAGGATGGACAGAGATATAGAAGATGTCTCCAGCAGGATGGACAGAGATATAGAAGATGTTTCCAGCACCATGGACAGAGATATAGAAGATGTTTCCAGCAGGATGGACAGAGATATAGAAGATGTTTCCAGCAGGATGGACAGAGATATAGAAGATGTTTCCAGCAGGATGGACAGAGATATAGAAGATGTTTCCAGCACCATGGACAGAGATATAGAAGATGTTTCCAGCAGGATGGACAGAGATATAGAAGATGTTTCCAGCACCATGGACAGAGATATAGAAGATGTTTCCAGCACCATGGACAGAGATATAGAAGATGTCTCCAGCACCATGGACAGAGATATAGAAGATGTTTCCAGCACTATGGACAGAGATATAGAAGAGGTCTCCAGCACCATGGACAGAGATATAGAAGATGTCTCCAGCACCATGGACAGAGATATAGAAGATGTCTCCAGCAGGATGGACAGAGATATAGAAGATATCTCCAGCACCATGGACAGAGATATAGAAGATGTCTCCAGCAGGATGGACAGAGATATAGAAGATGTTTCCAGCACTATGGACAGAGATATAGAAGATGTTTCCAGCAGGATGGACAGAGATATAGAAGATGTCTCCAGCAGGATGGACAGAGATATAGAAGATGTTTCCAGCAGGATGGACAGAGATATAGAAGATGTTTCCAGCAGGATGGACAGAGATATAGAAGAGTGTCTCCAGCAGGATGGACAGAGATATAGAAGATGTCTCCAGCACCATGGACAGAGATATAGAAGATGTTTCCAGCACCATGGACAGAGATATAGAAGATGTTTCCAGCAGGATGGACAGAGATATAGAAGATGTTTCCAGCACCATGGACAGAGATATAGAAGATGTTTCCAGCAGGATGGACAGAGATATAGAAGATGTTTCCAGCACCATGGACAGAGATATAGAAGATGTCTCCAGCACCATGGACAGAGATATAGAAGATGTTTCCAGCAGGATGGACAGAGATATAGAAGATGTCTCCAGCACCATGGACAGAGATATAGAAGAGGTCTCCAGCACCATGGACAGAGATATAGAAGATGTCTCCAGCACCATGGACAGAGATATAGAAGATGTCTCCAGCAGGATGGACAGAGATATAGAAGATGTCTCCAGCACCATGGACAGAGATATAGAAGATGTCTCCAGCAGGATGGACAGAGATATAGAAGATGTTTCCAGCACCATGGACAGAGATATAGAAGATGTCTCCAGCAGGATGGACAGAGATATAGAAGAGGTCTCCAGCACCATGGACAGAGATATAGAAGATGTCTCCAGCAGGATGGACAGAGATATAGAAGATGTTTCCAGCACCATGGACAGAGATATAGAAGATGTCTCCAGCAGGATGGACAGAGATATAGAAGATGTTTCCAGCACCATGGACAGAGATATAGAAGATGTCTCCAGCAGGATGGACAGAGATATAGAAGATGTTTCCAGCACCATGGACAGAGATATAGAAGATGTCTCCAGCAGGATGGACAGAGATATAGAAGAGGTCTCCAGCACCATGGACAGAGATATAGAAGATGTTTCCAGCAGGATGGACAGAGATATAGAAGATGTTTCCAGCACCATGGACAGAGATATAGAAGATGTCTCCAGCAGGATGGACAGAGATATAGAAGATGTCTCCAGCAGGATGGACAGAGATATAGAAGATGTTTCCAGCACTATGGACAGAGATATAGAAGATGTTTCCAGCAGGATGGACAGAGATATAGAAGATGTCTCCAGCAGGATGGACAGAGATATAGAAGATGTTTCCAGCACCATGGACAGAGATATAGAAGATGTCTCCAGCAGGATGGACAGAGATATAGAAGATGTTTCCAGCACCATGGACAGAGATATAGAAGATGTCTCCAGCAGGATGGACAGAGATATAGAAGAGGTCTCCAGCACCATGGACAGAGATATAGAAGATGTCTCCAGCAGGATGGACAGAGATATAGAAGATGTCTCCAGCACCATGGACAGAGATATAGAAGATGTCTCCAGCAGGATGGACAGAGATATAGAAGATGTTTCCAGCACTATGGACAGAGATATAGAAGATGTTTCCAGCAGGATGGACAGAGATATAGAAGATGTCTCCAGCAGGATGGACAGAGATATAGAAGATGTTTCCAGCACCATGGACAGAGATATAGAAGATGTCTCCAGCAGGATGGACAGAGATATAGAAGATGTTTCCAGCACCATGGACAGAGATATAGAAGATGTCTCCAGCAGGATGGACAGAGATATAGAAGAGGTCTCCAGCACCATGGACAGAGATATAGAAGATGTCTCCAGCAGGATGGACAGAGATATAGAAGATGTTTCCAGCACCATGGACAGAGATATAGAAGATGTCTCCAGCAGGATGGACAGAGATATAGAAGATGTTTCCAGCACCATGGACAGAGATATAGAAGATGTCTCCAGCAGGATGGACAGAGATATAGAAGAGGTCTCCAGCACCATGGACAGAGATATAGAAGATGTTTCCAGCAGGATGGACAGAGATATAGAAGATGTTTCCAGCACCATGGACAGAGATATAGAAGATGTCTCCAGCAGGATGGACAGAGATATAGAAGATGTCTCCAGCACCATGGACAGAGATATAGAAGATGTCTCCAGCAGGATGGACAGAGATATAGAAGATGTTTCCAGCACTATGGACAGAGATATAGAAGATGTCTCCAGCACCATGGACAGAGATATAGAAGATGTCTCCAGCAGGATGGACAGAGATATAGAAGATGTTTCCAGCAGGATGGACAGAGATATAGAAGATGTTTCCAGCAGGATGGACAGAGATATAGAAGATGTTTCCAGCAGGATGGACAGAGATATAGAAGATGTTTCCAGCAGGATGGACAGAGATATAGAAGATGTTTCCAGCAGGATGGACAGAGATATAGAAGATGTTTCCAGCACTATGGACAGAGATATAGAAGAGGTCTCCAGCACCATGGACAGAGATATAGAAGATGTTTCCAGCACCATGGACAGAGATATAGAAGATGTCTCCAGCAGGATGGACAGAGATATAGAAGAGGTCTCCAGCACCATGGACAGAGATATAGAAGATGTCTCCAGCAGGATGGACAGAGATATAGAAGATGTCTCCAGCACCATGGACAGAGATATAGAAGATGTCTCCAGCAGGATGGACAGAGATATAGAAGAGGTCTCCAGCACCATGGACAGAGATATAGAAGATGTCTCCAGCAGGATGGACAGAGATATAGAAGATGTCTCCAGCACCATGGACAGAGATATAGAAGATGTCTCCAGCAGGATGGACAGAGATATAGAAGAGGTCTCCAGCACCATGGACAGAGATATAGAAGATGTTTCCAGCAGGATGGACAGAGATATAGAAGATGTTTCCAGCAGGATGGACAGAGATATAGAAGATGTTTCCAGCACCATGGACAGAGATATAGAAGATGTCTCCAGCACCATGGACAGAGATATAGAAGATGTCTCCAGCACCATGGACAGAGATATAGAAGATGTCTCCAGCACCATGGACAGAGATATAGAAGATGTCTCCAGCACCATGGACAGAGATATAGAAGATGTCTCCAGCACCATGGACAGAGATATAGAAGATGTTTCCAGCACTATGGACAGAGATATAGAAGATGTCTCCAGCACCATGGACAGAGATATAGAAGATGTCTCCAGCAGGATGGACAGAGATATAGAAGATGTCTCCAGCACCATGGACAGAGATATAGAAGATGTCTCCAGTAGGATGGACAGAGATATAGAAGATGTCTCCAGTAGGATGGACAGAGATATAGAAGATGTTTCCAGCACTATGGACAGAGATATAGAAGATGTCTCCAGCAGGATGGACAGAGATATAGAAGATGTCTCCAGCACCATGGACAGAGATATAGAAGATGTCTCCAGCACCATGGACAGAGATATAGAAGATGTCTCCAGCACTATGGACAGAGATATAGAAGATGTCTCCAGCACCATGGACAGAGATATAGAAGATGTCTCCAGCACCATGGACAGAGATATAGAAGATGTCTCCAGCAGGATGGACAGAGATATAAAAGATGTCTCCAGTAGGATGGACAGAGATATAAAAGATGTCTCCAGTAGGATGGACAGAGATATAGAAGATGTCTCCAGTAGGATGGACAGAGATATAGAAGATGTCTCCAGCAGGATGGACAGAGATATAGAAGATGTTTCCAGCAGGATGGACAGAGATATAGAAGATGTTTCCAGCAGGATGGACAGAGATATGAGACATCTTCTCTCTCTTGTATCACATCTGAATTTTGTATAATTGACAAGGATAGGCATTGAAGTAGACAGAGGAGGATACAATGTGGTCTCATTCCTTATGTAGCAATGTATTTGATTTCTGTATCAAATGCCGCTTTCTGCAATGATTTATCTCCTTAGACTCAGTTTGGTCACCTGCTGACCTAGCACCATCCACAGGCAGCTTAACTCTTCAAAAAGACACAGAAGTTGAATAAAACACATTTTACGTCAGATGAGTGCACTACAGAGGATGTTTTTTCCAGTCATTTGAAGTGTAAGAAGACAATTACTTTTCTAAGCCCTGCCTCAGCAATGACCTAATACTAACTGAGGATTCAGCCAAGTCTGAACTAATCAGTTTTAAACAGGAGGGGAAGACAGAGAGAGATACCAAAATCACATAAGTAAACTGCCACTAGATGTCAGCATACTACAGAACAATAATAACAATTCAATACAACACAGAAGAATA
>JBBDGP010005153.1:0-85290 GCA_037952835.1 Lithobates septentrionalis
GGAACAGTGCTCAGAGGTGGGGGTAGGGGGTGAAGCCAAGGAACGGCTCTCGGAGGTGGGTAGGGGGCAGAGACAAGGTACCGTACTCGAATGTGAGTAGGGGGTGAAACCAAGAAATGGCACTGGGAGTAGGGTAGGGGAGGAAAAAAGGAACGGTGCTCGGAGGTGGGTACTGGGTGAAACCAAGGAACTGTGCTTAGGGGTTGGCAGGGGGGGAAACCAAGGAACGGTGCTCGGAGGTGGGTAGGGGGCAGAGACAAGGAACGGTGCCCAGAGATGTGTAGGGGGCGGAGACAAGGAACGGTGCTTGGAGGTGGGTAGGGGGCGGAGACGAGGAACAGTGCTCAGAGGTGGGTAGGGGGCGGAGACTAGGGTGACTTGGAAAGGGGAAGTTCCTGCACCTATTCTCTGAGAAAAAAAAAGCCCTGCAATGTTACAAGGTCCAGAATCACGGGTGCCAATACTAAGGTGTATGGGGAAGCAGACCCTGCCAACAGTTTAAAAAATTGCAGCCATCCGATCGCTTGTACATACCCCTGGTACATTACCCCCCCCCCCCCCCCTCGCTATGTTTCCTGGGTTCTGAGCTCTCACCTGGGAGCTCTGGAGCCCCCTGGTAGGTGTCACTGGGTAGAAGGGAGGAAGAAACTCTATTTGCTTGCCCCCCCCGCACTACCTGAGAACACAGAAAGGCCACTTTAGCCAAGAAAGAAGCAAAGAAGCTAATGGAACACGATCTGAGCTCCATCAGCTTCACTGGAGGGCAGGTGAGACATCACTTGTCCTCACATTAACCACTTCAGCTCCGGAAGGTTTACCCCCCTTCCTGACCAGGCTTTTTTTTTGCGATACATCACTGCTTTAACTGACAATTGCGCGGTCGTGTGACGATGTACCCAAATAAAATGGACGTTTCCCACAAATAGAGCTTTCTTTTGGTTGTATTTGATCACCTCTGCGTTTTTTTTTTGTTTTTTTTTGGACTATAAACAAAAAAAGAGCGACGATTATGAAAAAAAAAAAACAATGTATTTTTACTTAAAAACATATCCAATAAAAAATGTAAAAAAAAAAAATTCAAATTTCTTCATCAATTTAGACCAATATGTATTCTGCTACATATTTTTGGTAAAAAAACAAATATCCCAATGAGCGTATATTGATTGGTTTGCGCAAAAGTTAAATCGTCTATGGGATATTTTTATTTATTTATTATTTTTATTTTTGCCAGTAATGGCGGCAATCAGCGACTTTTAGCGGGACTGCGGCATTGCGGAGGACAAATTGGAACACTAAGTGACATTTTGTGGGAACCAGTGAGACTAATACAGTGATCGGTGCTAAAAAAAAAAAAAATGCACTGTCACTGTACTAATGACACTGGCTGGGAAGGGGTTAACATGGGGGGGCGATCAAAGGGTTAACTGTGTACCTAAGGAGTGCTTGCGAACTGTGGGGGAGGTGCTTTTACTACTTGAAGACGTGGGTCGGTGTTCGTGCTTCACAGAAACACAGGATCCATTCCTTCTGTACTCACGGAATGACAGTCTGCCTCTTATGAATGATCGGCAGGTCCCGGCGATCATCGGGGTCCGCGGGAGCCGCTGTGTAAAATCACGGCAGCAACAAAATGGGGTGGCCTCGGTAGGTACTCACACCCAATGCCGGGACAAGGTCATCCAGCACCCAGGGCAAAGATGGCCAAACTGTGCCCCTCCCATCCCTCAGGGCTAGGGTCAGGGTGTCCCCATCAATGCAAAAAACCATCGCGCCCAGGGCATCCGCCCCTCCTGCCCACCCCTTGTCCCGGCCCTGCTCACACTGCTCCTCCGCTCTCTGCACCGGCTCCCCGCTTGTTCAGTCGGCCTCCCCCGCTCTCCGCACCAGCTCCTGCTTATCTAATCGGGCTCTCTGCACCGGCTCTTGCTCGTCCGCTCCGTCTCTTCTCTCCCCTGTTATAGGCGTTTCTTCTCCTCCCTGGCCAATCAGGTCTCAGGAACCTGATTGGCCAGGAGGAGAATCAGGAAGACATTAGCGAATATTACTATTACTACTAATTACTACTAAGTAATATTACTATTACTACTATTATGACTTATTACTACTGAGTAGGCTCCGGGCGCAGTGCTCTGTGCCCCGAGCACACCCTTTTTCTAAGCCAATTGGAGCCTCAGGATCTAATCATTTGCTTAAAAAAAAAAAAAAAACCCCATTGGAATCCATGCGTCCGGTGCCCCGCATGTAGATTAGGGGGCCGGGCGCATGGATTGGGGGGGTGCCCCTAACGGACGGGCCGCCACTGACTGAACCCAAGCTCATCTCACTTTCTAGAGATCTCACCTTACTTCCTATTCTATCTCCGGGACAGGAAGTGAAAAGAAATCTCCGAACGGGACAAAGACAGCAAAAAATAAACGGAATTATTCAAAATTAAAAAAAAAAGTTTTATCTACACTTTTATTTTGTTAAATAGTTTTTTGTTTTTTTTATGCCAGTCAGGTTCTGAATCTGCCCGTCTGCCCCCATCACTCTCATTCCGCCTTTATCTCCGTTTCTTGTTGAGCAGAGAGCTGAGTACGATTTGTGGTTATCCCGGACATCAGAAGATAACCAGACCGTCTGTCCGGGGCCCCGAAACCTGAAGTGTGACGGAAGGTCGGTGGTGCAGATTTCACCATTATTTTAAATACTCGTAGTAAGTGATTGTTATAAACTCTTCGACAATAGGACTGATTTACCCAACAATATGTGCAGCATTGACACGTCCGAGAACCAGAGTACGATGTCTGCACCGCTAATCCGCAACATGTGAACATCCATTACAGTGTAATATACAGTGGGGGGAAAGTATTCAGACCCCCTTACATTTTTCACTCTTTGTTATATTGCAGCCATTTGCTAAAATCATTTAAGTTCATTTTTTTCCTCATTAATGTACTCACAGCACCCCATATTGTACTCACAGCACCCCATATTGTACACACAACACCCCATATTGTATACACAGCACCCCATATTGTACACACAGCACCTCATATTGTACACACAACACCCCATATTGTATACACAGCACCCCATATTGTATACACAGCACCCCATATTGTACACACAGCACCTCATATTGTACACACAGCACCCCATATTGTACACACAGCACCTCATATTGTACACACAGCACCTCATATTGTACACACAGCGCCCCATATTGTACACACAGCACCCCATATTGTACACACAGCACCCCATATTGTACACACAGCCCCCCATATTGTACACACAGCACCCCATATTGTACACACAACACCCCATATTGTATACACAGCACCCCATATTGTACACACAGCACCCCATATTGTACACACAGCACCCCATATTGTATACACAGCCCCCCATATTGTACACACAACACCCCATATTGTACACACAGCACCCCATATTGTACACACAGCACCCCATATTGTATACACAGCCCCCCATATTGTACACACAACACCCCATATTGTACACACAGCCCCCCATATTGTACACACAGCACCCCATATTGTACACACAGCACCCCATATTGTACACACATCACCCCATATTGACAGAAAAACACAGAATTGTTGACATTTTTGCAGATTTATTCAAAAAGAAAAACTGAAATATCACATGCTCCTAAGTATTCAGACCCTTTGCTCAGTATTTAGTAGAAGCCACTTTTGATGAGTCTTTTTGGGAAAGATGAAACAAGTTTTTCACACCTATATTTGGGGATCCTCTGCCATTCCTCCTTGCAGATCCTCTCCAGTTCTGTCAGTGGGGGATGGTAAACGTTGGTGGACGGCCATTTTTAGGTCTCTCCAGAGATGCTCAATTGGGTTTAAGTCAGGGCTCTGGCTGGGCCATTCAAGAACAGTCACGGAGTTGTTGTGAAGCCACTCCTTTATTATTTTAGCTGTGGGCTTAGGGTCATTGTCTTGTTGGAAGGTAAACCTTCGGCCCAGTCTGAGGTCCTGAGCACTCTGGAGAAGGTTTTCGTCCAGGATATCCCTGTACTTGTCTGCATTCATCTTTCCCTCGATTGCAACCAGTCGTTCCGTCCCTGCAGCTGAAAAACACCCGCACAGTATGATGCTGCCACCACCATGCTTCACTGTTGGGACTGTATTGGACAGGTGATGAGCAGTGCCTGGTTTTCTCCACACATACCGCTTAGACTTAAGGCCAGAAAGTTCTATCTTGGACTCATCAGACCAGAGAATCTTATTTCTCACCATCTTGGAGTCCTTCGGGTGTTTTTTAGCAAACTTCATGCGGGCTTTCATGTGTCTTGCACTGAGGAGAGGCTTCCGTCGGGCCACTCTGCCATAAAGCCCCGACTGGTGGAGGGCTGCAGTGATGGTTGACTTTCTACAACTTTCTCCCATCTTCCGACTGTATCTCTGGAGCTCAGCCACAGTGATCTTTGGGTTCTTCTTTACCTCTCTCACTAAGGCTCTTCTCCACCGATAGCTCAGTTTGGCCGGACGGTCAGCTCTAGGAAGGGTTCTGGTCCTCCCAAACGTCTTCCATTTAAGGATTATGGAGGCCACAGTGCTCTTAGGAACCTTAAGTGCAGCAGAAATTTGTTTGTAACCTTGACACAGCAAACATGTGGAAGAAGGTGATCTGGTCACATGAGACCATAATTCAACTTTTTGGCCTAAAAGTAAAACGCTATGTGTGGGGAAAACTAACACTGCACATCACCCTGAACACACCATCCCCACCGTGAAACATGGTGGTGGCAGCATCATGTGGTGGGGATGGTTTTCTTCAGCAGGGACAGGGAAGCTGGTCAGAGTTGATGGGAAGATGGATGGAGACAAATACAGGACAATCTTAGAAGAAAACCTGTTAGAGTCTGCAAAAGACTTGAGACCGGGGCGGAGGTTCACCTTCCAGCAGGGCAACGACCCGAAACATCCAGCCAGAGCTACAATGGAATGGTTTAGATCAAAGCATATTCATGTGTTAGAATGGCCCAGTCACAGTCCAGACCTAAATCACATTGAGAATCTGTGGCAAGACTTGAAAATTGCTGTTCACAGACGCTCTCCATCCAATCTGACAGAGCTTGAGATATTTTACAAAGAAGAATGGGCAGAAATGTCCTCTCTAGATGTGCAAAGCTGGTAGAGACACCCCCAAAAAGACTTGTAGAGAAAGGGGGTTCTACAAAGTATTGACTCCGGGGGGCGCCATACAAATGCCCCCCCCACACTTTTCACATTTTTATTTGTATCCTTTATCATTTTCCTTCCACTTCACAATTATGTGACACTTTGTGTTGTTCTATCACATAAAATCCCAACAAAATACATTTATGTTTTTTGGTTGTAAGATGACAAAATGTGGAGAATTTCAAGGGGTGTGAATACTTTTTCAAGGCTCTGCACAGTCCCATATTTCTATACTATATGTGTTTATGCAGCACAATTGCAGGGACTCATATAAAGGATAGTGAGTGTTATACAAGGTGTTACTCCCAGTCCCAATTAAGGTCCCTAAATTAGGCCCCAGCTACAAGCCGGCTTATTTCTCACCCCCGGCACAAAAGGCGCCCTTCCCAAAGTTGAAAACACGAATTTTCAAAAATAAAATCATGGCAATTTTTTAATGATTTTTTATTCAGTCAAAATTCTTCCTGTTCAGTAGGGACTGGCCAAGCTTCAATCCATCTATGGGCAGGCTGGTCGTACTGAGGGCGATCGATCGACTTCAGTACAACCAGCCTGTCTGATTTTTTTGCATGCGATCACTGCGGGTGGCTATAGCCTCTAGTGGTGATCATTGTGTTCTGCTGGCAGGAAAGTCTCACTGCCGGCAGAACACAATAGTGCTACGGGATTCCCCCATCGGATGGAAGAAAAGAAACTCATATAATCGATAGGGCTACTTTAGGCTCTACATCTACTTTTCTAACATGGAAGAACACATGGCATTGCTCACCCTGCGGTGCATTGGTGGGGGGGGCGAGCTCCGGGCATCACCTGGGTCAGCGAGGTCTGCCACAAAGAGGAAGTTATCATATATAGAGGCTCAGATAGCGATCGCACACACCTCGGAATTCTGCAGAATGTTCTCTATATTACACACCCGCACTCCAGAATCTTGTTTTTTTTTCCTTGATAACAATCAATAAATTACCCAACCTCGTCAACCGCATTCCCTCCCAGCAGTATCATCACATCTGATCTCTGCAGAATAACTACAATTTTAAAGTATCGGTGAACTATTACCTTGTAAAACAAATGCAAAAAAGAAATTAAAGAGAAAACATTTATATATATATATATATATATATATATATATATATATATATACACACACACGCAGTATTTATCGGCGTATAACACGCACCCTAATTTTAAGAGGGAAGTTTCAGGGAAAAAAAATTAAATTTTAAATAAAGAACTTTGAAGCAAAATAAGAGTCAGTGACTATCAATGCAGCCTGATCAGCACTCATCTGCAGCCTCGCCATTGCCCATTAATGCAGCCTGATCAGTGCCCAGCTGCCGCCTTAGCCTGATCAGTGCCCCTCTGCAACCTTGATTTTGCCCATCAATGCAGCCTGATCAGTGCCCTTCTGCAACCTCGATATTGCCCATCAATGCAGCCTGATCAGTGCCCATCTGCAACCTCGATATTGCCCATCAATGCAGCCTGATCAGTGCCCCTCTGCAACTTTGATTTTGCCCATCAATGCAGCCTGATCAGTGCCCCTCTGCAACCTCGATATTGGCCATCATTGCAGCCTGATCAGTGCCCATCTGCAACCTCGATATTGCCCATCAATTCAGCTTAGCCTGATCAGTGCCCATCTGCAACCTCGATATTGCCCATCAATGCAGCCTGATCAGTGCCCATCTGCAACCTCGATATTGCCCATCAAGGCAGCCTGATCAGTGCCCATCTGCAACCTCGATATTGCCCATCAATTCAGCCTGATCAGCACTCCTCTGCAGCCTCGCCATTGCCCATCAATGCAGCCTGATTAGTGCCCAGCTGCAGCCTCACCATTGCCCATCAGTGCAGCCTGATCAGTGCCCACCTGCAACCTCAATATTGCCCATTAATGCAGCCTGATCAGTGCCCAGATGCAGCCTTGCTATTGCCCATCAATTCAGTCTGATCAGTGCAGCCTGATCATTGCCCAGCTGCAGCCTCACCATTGCCCAAGAATGCAGCCTGATCAGTGCCCCGCTGCAGCCTCGCCATTGCCCATCAATGCAGCCTGATCAGTGCCCATCTGCAACCTCGATATTGCCGATCAATGTAGCCCGATCAGCACCCATCTGCAGCCTCGCCATTGCCCATCAATGCAGCCCGATCAGCACCCATCTGCAGCCTCGCCATTGCCCATTAATGCAGCCTGATCAGTGCCCAGATGCAGCCTTGCTATTGCCCATCAATTCAGCTTGATCAGTGCCCATCTGCAACCTCGATATTGCCCATCAATGCAGCCTGATCAGTGCCCATCTGCAACCTCGATTTTGCCCATAAATGCAGCCTGATCAGTGCCCATCTGCAACCTCGATATTGCCCATCAATTCAGCCTGATCAGTGCCCATCTGCAGCCTCGCCATTGCCAATTAATGCAGCCTGATCAGTGCCCAGCTGCAGCCTCACCATTGCCCATGAGTGCAGCCTGATCATTGCCCAGCTGCAGCCTCACCATTGCCCAACAATGCAGCCTGATCAGTGCCCACCTGCAACCTCAATATTGCCCATTAATGCAGCCTGATCAGTGCCCAGATGCAGCCTTGCTATTGCCCATCAATTCAGCCTGATCAGTGCAGCCTGATCAGTGCCCATCTGCAGCCTCGCCATTGCCCATTAATGCAGCCTGATCAGTGCCCACCTGCAACCTCAATATTGCCCATTAATGCAGCCTGATCAGTGCCCAGATGCAGCCTTGCTATTGCCCATCAATTCAGCCTGATCAGTGCCCATCTGCAACCTCGATATTGCCCATCAATGCAGCCTGATCAGTGCCCAACTGCAGCCTCGCTATTGCCCATCAATGCAGCCTGATCAGTGCCCATCTGCAACCTCAATATTGCCCATCAATGCAGACTGATCAGTGCCCAGATGCAGCCTCGCCATTGCCTATTAATGCTGCCTGATCAGTGCCCATCTGCAGCCTTATATGCCGATAACTATGGTGTGTGTGTGTGTGTGTGTATATATATATATATATATATATATATATATATATACATATACACTATATTTTCAAAAGTATTGGGACGCCTGCCTTTACACACACATAAACTTTAATGGCACCCCAGTCTTAGTTTGTAGGGCTCAATAGACACCCTCCTAAACCTTGTGGACAGCATTCCCAGAAGAGTTGAAGCTGTTATAGCTGCAAAGGGTGGGGCCAACTCAATATTGAACCCTACGGACTAAGACTGGGAGGCTAATAAAGTTCATGTGCGTGTAAAGGCAGGCGTCCCAATACTTTTGGTAATATAGTGTATGTGTGTATATATATATATATATATATATATATATATATATATATATATATATATATATATGTGATAGTGAGCGTCCCTGTCTCTAGAAAAATGGGTTTAACCCCTTACCACCCAGGCCAATTCTGACACTTCTCTCCTACATGTAGAAATCATAAGTTTTTTTGCTAGAAAATACTCAGAACCCCCAAACATTATATATGTTTGTGGTTTTTTTTAGCGTTCGGTTCTGCGAGCGATCATGTGGGGACGGGGGCGCTTTCATTTTTTTTATTATTGTTTATTTTACTTTTATATTTTGACACTTTGTCTTTATATTTTTTGATCACTTTTATTCCTATTACAAGGGATATAAACATCCCTTGTAATAAGAATAGGACATGAAAGGTCCTCTTTCCAGCGAGATCTGGGGTCTATAAGTCCCCACATCTCTCCTCTGCGCTGGAAAGCCTAAAATAAAAAATAAAAATGTAAAAAACGATCTTGGCTTCCCAGCCAAGTAATAGGAAAAGAAAATGCCACTCCAGGTGAGTGATGGAACCAGGTAGGCTGGGGAATGGACTCCTCCCAGGGGTGGACACAACGTCATAACGTCACGCCCGGGCTCTGAAGGTCATAGAGATGACCAGGGACCATGTGGTCCTCAGTCAGCTCTATGGTAATTGCCCACCGCCAGCTGATTCATTATCGTCAATGGCACGAGAGAGCCGGTATAAGCACCAGAGGGCGGTGGGAGGGGGGTGTCCTTCCCCTCCTGCTGCCTGTAAAAACAATCAAGGGGCTGAACAGATTGTTTATGCAGAGCAGGGAATCACCGGCAAAAAAAGAAGATACCTGGATACATAGTTGCCAATATTGTAAATACATTTATAGGGACACTTTTTTTTCTAAATTGTATCAAAAAAATGAAAACTCAAAACAACGCGCCCTTCCTGAGTTCTCACCACTGCGCTCAATGCCAAAAAAAGGGGTGTTAACCCCCCTATGAAAGATGTGGAAAAATTAAAGCACAAAGTGTGTGAAACAAATATGTGAAACTTAAATGTGTGAGAAGTTAATGGAGTGAATCCAAAGCTGCCACTTATTAAATAAACAGTGCAATACGTCCTATTATTCCCAAGAGCCCAAATGCGATCCTTGTGAAACAATATAAGTGGCGCTAAATACCAGTGATAGACCATACAACACTCGAAAGTGATCTAGTACATCTATCTACAACAGGAAATTGGAATAGATAACGTGAGTAAATCTATAACATAGAAAAACTATTCAATATAAAATTAACAGTAAAAGTGTGCCATACACAAGGCAATTTCAATGACACATAAACAAAAGTGAGATCAAGTGGTAAAGTCCATAAAGTCCATAGATAGACCACCGTGCAAAAGATGTGATGAATCTGGAAACGGTCCACCAATTCACTTAGTGTCAGTGACTCCACTCCCCTTAAAATCAGCACTCACCGACTCAAAATGCCTCACACTCTCGTGTTTTGGCAGCAAAGCATAGATGTAAAGCGCATCAGCTGAGGGTGTAGGCTCCGAATTCCTTGTTAATCCCAGTGTCACCTCAATGCATAGAAAAAACTCAACATAGTGTGATACCGTAAAGTATATAAAATTTATTGAACTTAAAACCTTCAATCATTGCACTGACATAAAAACTCTTGAATCAAGCCAAACTGACACTGCAAAGAAAACTTCCAATACAATCCTCCTCTGTGAAACGCCCAGCACCACTGTGAAACGAGGGTCGCGGCGGACCCCAAAGAAAAGGGTTGGATGGGTTCTCACCCCTCTTGCTGACACTTCGCTGGTGTAGATCTCCTGCTGGCTTGTACGCCCAAAGCGTGACTCCTCTAGCGCCTTCGGAGGATCTCGCCGGTTCCCGGAGATATACCGCAACGTCCTGTCTCTCACTGACTGCTAATACTGGATGCCGTACAGCCACGCCCCGACATGTTTCGTCACACCTGACTTCCTCATGGGATTGGCTGTACGGTACGGCACCTCCCACTCTTATACCCTTCACGTCAGTCGACGTAGGGGTATGCAAATCTTACTTCATGTTCCCAGGTGTCCCCGCAGCCCTCAACACAGCAGTGCTGGACCGATCACATTTCTCAGAGGGCACATTTTATTACAAAAAATCCCAAAGAATACCGGGACATGTATAGCTAACCATATTATACGAGCTGGGTTACAAGCAAAGATAAACATTCACCCATAGTATTAATCCTGAGATCATACTTGACAATGCTTATTCATTCATTGTGATTCTAAAGCATATCTCGTTTACTCGTATGAGAGTTCATCCAAAGGTGTTATGTTTAAAGGCTCAACCTGACACACTATGTAGATAAAACAATCAGTGCAGCCCGTACAATGCCTGATCGGAACTATATATTGGGCTATAAGCCTAAACTCCCCTCATTGTTCCTAAGCTAAACTAAGAGTGTGAAAGTGATAATGAGTCATTGCATAAATCAATAAATCATAAAACATAGTGATTAAAAAGTATATTGTGCGCTTAGTGAATCTCTATAAAGTTTTAGGGTTGAATAGTGCCAGAGCCCTCTAGTGGTGAAATCGAAGAAGACTCCTTAGTTTATATATGCTATACTTTTTAATCACTATGTTTTATGATTTATTGATTTATGCAATGACTCATTATCACTTTCACACTCTTAGTTTAGCTTAGGAACAATGAGGGGAGTTTAGGCTTATAGCCCAATATATAGTTCCGATCAGGCATTGTACGGGCTGCACTGATTGTTTTATCTACATAGTGTGTCAGGTTGAGCCTTTAAACATAACACCTTTGGATGAACTCTCATACGAGTAAACGAGATATGCTTTAGAATCACAATGAATGAATAAGCATTGTCAAGTATGATCTCAGGATTAATACTATGGGTGAATGTTTATCTTTGCTTGTAACCCAGCTCGTATAATATGGTTAGCTATACGTGTCCCGGTATTCTTTGGGATTTTTTGTAATAAAATGTGCCCTCTGAGAAATGTGATCGGTCCAGCACTGCTGTGTTGAGGGCTGCGGGGACACCTGGGAACATGAAGTAAGATTTGCATACCCCTACGTCGACAGACGTGAAGGGTATAAGAGTGGGAGGTGCCGTACCGTACAGCCAATCCCATGAGGAAGTCAGGTGTGACGAAACATGTCGGGGCGTGGCTGTACGGCATCCAGTATTAGCAGTCAGTGAGAGACAGGACGTTGCGGTATATCTCCGGGAACCGGCGAGATCCTCCGAAGGCGCTAGAGGAGTCACGCTTTGGGCGTACAAGCCAGCAGGAGATCTACACCAGCGAAGTGTCAGCAAGAGGGGTGAGAACCCATCCAACCCTTTTCTTTGGGGTCCGCCGCGACCCTCGTTTCACAGTGGTGCTGGGCGTTTCACAGAGGAGGATTGTATTGGAAGTTTTCTTTGCAGTGTCAGTTTGGCTTGATTCAAGAGTTTTTATGTGAGTGCAATGATTGAAGGTTTTAAGTTCAATAAATTTTATATACTTTACGGTATCACACTATGTTGAGTTTTTTCTATGCATTGAGGTGACACTGGGATTAACAAGGAATTCGGAGCCTACACCCTCAGCTGATGCGCTTTACATCTATGCTTTGCTGCCAAAACACGAGAGTGTGAGGCATTTTGAGTCGGTGAGTGCTGATTTTAAGGGGAGTGGAGTCACTGACACTAAGTGAATTGGTGGACCGTTTCCAGATTCATCACATCTTTTGCACGGTGGTCTATCTATGGACTTTATGGACTTTACCACTTGATCTCACTTTTGTTTATGTGTCATTGAAATTGCCTTGTGTATGGCACACTTTTACTGTTAATTTTATATTGAATAGTTTTTCTATGTTATAGATTTACTCACGTTATCTATTCCAATTTCCTGTTGTAGATAGATGTACTAGATCACTTTCGAGTGTTGTATGGTCTATCACTGGTATTTAGCGCCACTTATATTGTTTCACAAGGATCGCATTTGGGCTCTTGGGAATAATAGGACGTATTACACTTTTTTTTCTGCCTGTAGTCATATTATAATTAGGGGGCGGGTCATTTGTTTGTAGGCGTGAAAAATGGTTTAAACTAAATATTGGGCGTGGCTTAATGGTGGCGTGGCTCAAAGGGGGTGTGATTAGAGTGTGAGATGAATGAGGAATGGAGGGAGAAAGAGAGAGGGAGAGAGAGAAGGAAGGAAAGAGAGAGGGATGGAGGGACAGCAGGCCCAGATCCTACACAACAATAGAAATGTGTGTATTCCAAAAAGTTTAACGATCAGTAGATAAATATACACTTATGGTGTTGGCGCTTCAATCATCCCGGCACCATGGTTGATATGGTGTCAGAATGATTGAAGCACATTATTTATATTATTACATTGTAATATAAAATGAAATAGTTCAACTCACCATAATGCAGAATCAGTGGGAGCCCTGAGAGTGTCACTATCACCTGCCATCAGATGCCATCAGGTGCCCCCAGAAGAGTCCCTCCTTACATCAGGTGCCCCAGTAGTGTCCCTCCTTACATCAGGTGCCCCCAGTAGAGTACGTCCTTACATCGGGTGCCCCCAGTAGAGTCCCTCCTTACATCAGGTGCCCCCAGCAGAGTCCCTCCTTACACCAGCCATTCCCAGCAGAGTCCGTCCTTATATCAGGTGTCACCAGCGGAATCCCTCCTTACATCTGGTGCCCCCAGTAGAGTCCCTCCTTACATCAGGTTCCCCCAGCAGATTCCCTCCTTACATCAGGTGCCCCCAGCAGAGTCCCTCCTTACATCAGGTGCCCCCAGCGGAGTCCCTCCTTACATCAGGTGTCCCCAGTAGAGTCCCCCTTTACATCAGGTATCCCCAATAGAGTCCTCCTTACATCACGTGTCCCCAGTAAAGTCCCCCATTACTCCTGTGTTCCCATGCGCCCAAGTTGTTGCCCCCCTTTCACCTTTGTACTGTGGGATCAGTACTCACATCATGTCCTTCCTCTCCGGTCATTTGACAAGTCACATGACAGGGGTAGAGAGGAAGAAGTACACAGTCTGCCCACCTTTCTTAGCAGTGCACCACTGAGAATGAGGACAGTTCTCCGTCTCAGTGCCAGGTCTTTCCCGCCCATTGCAAGCTGGAAGGAGGAGAAAGCCAAATCCGAATCCCCCTTCTGACAGGAGTGACACTGCAGTCTGTAAGGAGCAGGACAAGCAGCCAACTAGGCAGCATAGCGCTCAGGGCAGGTCCCAGGTACCCCCCCCCCCCTCCTGGTCCGGGCCCTGGCATTCACACAACATTCCCTGACATTGACCTTTCTCAGGAAGGAATGTCCACACATATGAATCGATTTGCTGGCTGCACTTTACTAATGGAATTGAGGGAATTCAATCGCATCGCATCGACATGCAATGCAGAGTCACTTGACAATACAAAGACAATTACATTTAGTGGATGGTCCGCAGCAGTCACACGTGAAAGCAAATACAGCACCTTTAGCAGCCATCTCCCACTAACAGCCTCTCCTTCCACCCGCGGTCATTAGTGCTCACAGGACTGGGCTCCCTATAATCAACTCATCCATAGGTACACATTTCCCAGGACGCTCCGGGGGCCCAGCCTCACTCAGGGAACTCTTGCGCTAGCCTGAAAAGTCTTGTGCAATCTGCCCCCGCCCCCCACCTCCATAAGGGACCCAACGTCTACAGCCAGCTCTTCCTGGGTCCAGGTCTACTCTTTCCCGACCTCCTGCCCTGTCCAGGGTCTACACGTGCAGATTACACCTGCCTAGGTGTGGAGTGTTTAGCTCCCATGCCCCAAGTACTGCTAGGGCTCCTCCCAACGCGGCTTATACATGGGCACTGACTCACTCATGACATCACTGCAGGAGGGCTTTAGCTAAAAGGGGGCCTAGCACCTGATGACACTATTTGCTGTAACCAGACACTATTCTGGTACAGAGCCACCTAGTGGCAAAGTAGCTAACTGCACCTGCCTACATGTACCGTCTGTAAGACACAAGAGACTTTCTCGGTGACAACCATTACAGGAAGTGAGGGTAAACCTGGCCAAAGTGGATGCAGCAAAAAAAGTCTGATAGAGGGATTTCACAAAAAGAAACATATTTGGACTTTATCGGCACCCCAAGGACACAATACATCAATGTAAAAAGCATTTCAATTTTATTACAAAGTCTTAAAAAAAGAAAATCCGAAAGTAAAAAAAAAAAAAATCAAAGTGAATGATGCACCGCAATGTTGTATAGGAGGCGATCTCCCTAAATATATCGAAAAACAATGTTGCAGGGCTTTTGTTTCAGCTGGAACCCAGTTCTTGCACCTCCAGGACTGAATGTATGTAAAAGGCAAGAGGTACTGAGGTGTGCTGCAGGGTCTATTGATGCTGGCTGCTGGGGGATCTGTTGTTACTGGAGGGGATCTATTTTTGCGGGGTGGGGGTGTGCCTGTTGTTGCTGGGGAGGTCTATTGTTGCTGACAGGGGATCTATTGTTGCTGGGGTGGGTCTTATGTTGCTAGGGGTCAGTTGTTGCTGGGAGGGATCTACTGTTGAGGGAGGGCTCTATGGTTGCTTACTGCTGGAAGATCTGTTGTTGCTACAGGGGGTCTATTGTTGCTGAGAGAGGTGATGGTATTTTCTTGTAGGTGGTCCATTGCTGCTGGGGGATCTATTGTTGCTTGGGGTCTATTGATGCTGGTTGTGAGAAGATCTGTTGTTGCTGCAGAGGTCTGTCATTGCTGGCAGGGATCTATTGTTGCTGGGGGTGGGTCTTATGTTGCTGGGGGGATCTACTGTTGAGGGAGGGGTCTATTGTTGCTGGCTGCTGGAAGATCTGTTGTTGCTACAGGGGGTCTATTGTTGCTGAGAGAGGGGATGGTATTTTCTTTTAGGTGGTCCATTGTTGCTGGGGGGAGGGATCTATGGTTCCTGGGGGTCTATTGATGCTGTTTGTGAGGAGATCTGTTGTTGCTGCAGGGGTTTGTTGTTGCTGGCAGGGGATCTGTTGTTGCTGAGGTGGGTCTTATGTTGGGTCTACTGTTGAGGGAGGGGTCTTTTGTTGCTTGCTGCTGGAAGATCTGTTGTTGCTGCTGGGGGTTTATTGCTGCTGAGGGAGGGGGTGGTATTTTCTTGTAGGTGGTCCATTGTTGCTGGGGGTGATCTATTGTTGCTGGTTGTGGGAAGATCTGTTGTTGCTGCATAAGTCTGTTGTTGCTGGCAGGGGATCAATTTTTGCTGGGGTTGGGTCTTATGTTGCTGGGGGTTAGTTGCTGCTGGAAGGGATCTACTGTTGAAGGAGGGGTCTATTGTTGCTGGCTGCTGGGAGATCTGTTGTTGCCGCTGGGGGCCTATTGTTGCTGAGGGAGGGGTGGTATTTTCTTGTAGGTGGTCCATTGTTGCTGGGGTCTATTGATGCTGGTTGTGAGAAGATCTGTTGTTCCTGCAGAGGTCTGTTGTTGCTGACAGGGGATCTATTGTTGCTGGGGGGGTCAGTTGTTGCTGGGAGGGATCTACTGTTAAAGGAGGGGTCTATTGTTGCTGGCTGCTGGAAGATCTGTTGTTGCTGCTGGGGGACTATTGTTGCTGAAGGAGGGGGGTAATTTCTTGTAAGTGGTCTATTGTTGCTGGGGGGTCTATTGATGCTGGTTGTGAGAAAATCTGTTGTTGCTGCAGAGGTCTGTTGTTGCTGGCAGGGGATCTATTGTTGCTGGGGTTGGGTCTTATTTTGCTCGGGGAGTCCGTTTTTGCTGGGAGGGATCTATTGTTGCTGGCTGCTGGAAGATCTGTTATTGCTGCTGGGGGTCTATTGTTTCTGAGGTAGGGGTGGTATTTTCTTATAGGTGGTCCATTGTTGCTGGGGGGTCTAGTAATGCTGATTATGAGGAGATCTGTTGTTTCTGCAGAGGTCTGTTGTTGCTGGCAGGGGATCTATTGTTGCTGGGGTTGGGTCTTATGTTTCTAGGGGGTCAGTTTTTGCTGGGAGGGATCTACTGTTGAGGGAGGGGTCCATTGGTGCTGGCTGCTGGAAGATCTGTTATTGCTGCTGGGGGGGCCCATTGTTGCTGAGGGAGGGGGGTGGTATTTTCTTGTAGGTGGTCCATTGTTGCTGGGGGGAACTGTTGTTGCTGTGGGTCTATTGATGCTGGCTGTGAGGAGATCTGTTGTTGCTGCTGGGGGTCTATTTTTGCCGGGGAAGGGGGTATTTTGTTGTGGGTTGTCCATTGCTGCTTGGGGGGGGATCTATTGATGCTGGCTGTGAGGAGATCTGTTGTTGCTGCAGGGGGTCTATTTTTGCTGGGGGAGGGGGGGATTTTGTTGTGGGTGGTCTATTGCTACTGGGGGGATCTATTGTTGCTGGCTGCAGGGAATCTATTTTGCTGCTTTTTTTGTTATTATTAACAAGTTCTATACAAATTAGTTAGTACCACAAATGTTACTGTATTCTCTAAAAGGGGTGGTCTTGGGAGGTGGGTAGGGGGTGGAACCAAGGAACGATGCTCGGACGTGGGTAGGGGGTGGAACCAAGGAACGGTGCTCAGAGGTGGGACCAAGGAATGGTGCTCGGAGGCGGGTAGGGGGTGGAACCAAGGAACGGTGCTAGGAGGTGGAACCAAGGAATGGTGCTCGGAGGTGGGTAGGGGGTGGAACCAAGGAACGGTGCTCGGAGGTGGGTAGGGGGTGGAACCAAGGAATGGTGCTCGGAGGTGGGTAGGGGGTGGAACCAAGGAACGGTGCTCGGAGGTGGGTAGGGGGTGGAACCAAGGAACGGTGCTCGGAGGTGGGTAGGGGGTGGAACTAAGGAATGGTGCTCGGAGGTGGGTAGGGGGTGGAACTAAGGAATGGTGCTCGGAGGTGGGTAGGGGGTGGAACCAAGGAACGGTGCTCGGAGGGGGGTAGGGGGTGAAACCAAGGAACGGTGCTCGGAGGGGGTAGGGGGTGGAACCAAGGAATGGTGCTCGGAGGTGGGTAGGGGTGGAACCAAGGAATGGTTCTCGGAGGTGGCTAGGGGGTGGAACCAAGGAACGGTGCTCGAAGGTGGGTAGGGGGTGGAACCAAGGAACGGTGCTCGGAGGGGGGTAGGGGGTGGAACCAAGGAATGGTGCTCGAAGGTGGGTAGGGGCAGAGACAAGGAACGATGCTCGGAGGTGGATAGGGGGTGGAACCAAGGAACGGTGCTCGAAGGTGGGTAGGGGGTGGAACCAAGGAACGGTGCTCGGAGGTGGGTAGGGGGTGGAACTAAGGAATGGTGCTCGGAGGTGGGTAGGGGGTGGAACTAAGGAATGGTGCTCGGAGGTGGGTAGGGGGTGGAACCAAGGAACGGTGCTCGGAGGGGGGTAGGGGGTGAAACCAAGGAACGGTGCTCGGAGGGGGTAGGGGGTGGAACCAAGGAATGGTGCTCGGAGGTGGGTAGGGGTGGAACCAAGAAACAGTGCTCGGAGGTGGGTAGGGGTGAATCCAAGGAACGGTGCTCAGGGGTGGGTAGGGGGCGGAGACAAGGAACAGCTCCAGGTACAGCCATTCATTTTTTATTATAATAAAGTTCAATAAAAATGAAAAAAAATTTGGAGTGGAGGTCAGATGTTTTTGTGTACAGTGGAGCTCCAGCTACAGCCATTCATTGTTTGTTATAATAAAGTTAAATTTAAAAAAAGAAAAAAAAAGTGGAGTGGAGGCCACATGTTTCCTGTGGACAGTGGAACTCCAGCTACAGCCATTCATTGTTTGTTACAATAAAGTTAAATTATAAAAAAAAAAGTGGAGTGGAGGCCACATGTTTCCTGTGGACAGTGGAGCTCCAGCTACAGCCATTCATTGTTTGTTACAATAAAGTTAAATTGAAAAAAAAAGTTGGAGTGGAGAACACATGTTTCCTGTGGACAGTGAAGCTTCAGCTACAGCCATTCATTGTTTGTTACAATAAAGTTCAATTTAAAAAAAAAAAAAAGGTGGAGTGGAGGCCACATGTTTCCTGTGGACAGTGGAGCTTCAGCTCCAGCCATTCATTGTTTGTTACAATAAAGTTCAATAAAAAAAAAAAAGGTGGAGTGGAGGCCGCACGCTTCCTGTCAAACGTGGAGCTCCACTCCGCAGCCAGACCCCCTCCTTTCCATCTTCGTAGGAGGAAGGAGAGGGATCTCGGATGTTGGCACACGCTGTTTTGTAGCACCCGATACTTTCACTTTCATTCCTTTCTTCTGCTGCCAGCGATGGCTTCTGCTGATCTGAGAGCTGAGCTGGAATGTTCCATCTGTCTGGACATTTATACAGATCCCGTAACGCTGAAATGTGGGCACAACTTCTGCCGGCTCTGCATCAGCCGTGCATTGGACACACAGGAGGGGTCCGGAGGTTATTCCTGCCCTGAATGCAGACAGAAGGTTTGGGATCGGCCTGCACTGCAGGGGAACACAACACTGCGTAACATTGTGGAGAACTTCTTCCACGCTCAGCCAGATCATGGAGAGTCCAAGGTCCTCTGTACTTACTGTGTGGACTTTCCTGCTCCTGCTGTTAGATCCTGTCTGCACTGTGAGGTTTCTCTTTGTAACAAACACATGAAAGTCCACAAAAAGTCATCAGAACACGTCTTAACTGACCCCACGCTGTTCCTGGAGAGCCGGAAATGCTCCGTCCATAAGAAGTTCCTGGAGTATTACTGTGCCGAGGATGATACCTGTGTCTGTGCATCCTGTTGTCTGTTTGGAGGACACAAGGGACATGATATCGAGTCACTGGATAGGGCCTCTGGAAAGAAAATAAATAAAATGAGAAAAGTTTTGCAGAAACTTACAACAAAGAGTGAGGAGATGGGGGAATGGATCCAGAGTCTGCAGGAACATAGGAGTAACGTAGAAGAAAAGGCAGCTGCTGACACCGAGAGAGTCAATGTCCTGTTCGGAGACCTCAGGAGACATCTGGAAGACCTTGAGGAGAAAGCCCTCAATGAAATCTCTATGAAGGCACAACGGGTCTTCTTATCCATATCAAGTCTGATCCGGGAGTTGGAAATGAAGAGGGAAGAGCTGTCCGGGGAGATGCGTCACATCGAGGAGCTGTGTAACAGGGATCCATTGACTGTCCTACAAGAATCAGACATAGACGACCTGCAAGATACTGAAGATGGAGATAACGAAGGCAGAGAGAGACATGATAAGCTCCTCAGTGATGGAGGGGATCTAGATGTGGCTGGGATCGTACACACAGGTTTATCTGATATAATAACAGAGGTAAATGTATACATCTATATACAGGAACCTGCAGACATATTACTGGATGTAAAGACAGCTGAAAAGTCTCTACGTATATCGGACGACAGGAAAACTGTATCCACATCCGATATGGACCAGAATCGCCCAGAAACACCAGAAAGATTTCAAAGTTGGCCTCAAGTGTTGAGCAGTCGGAGTTTCTCTTCAGGGCGACATTACTGGGAAGTGGATGTCGGGGGATCGGACAGTTGGATCTTCGGGATGTGTTACCCCAGTATAGACAGGGGAGTAGAGCTGCAGTCACTGATTGGATATAATAACAAGTCCTGGGGTTTGGACATGGATGGTAATCAGTATGGGGTGAGGCATGACGGTAAGCAGATCCTCTTACCTGCCAATATCTCCAGCAACAGAATCAGGATATATGTGGATTATGAGGCCGGGAGGATCTCCTTCTATGATCTGTGTGACCCCATCCAACACCTCTACACCTTCACCACCAACTTCACTGAACCCCTCCATGCTGGCCTAGGTGTATGGAGAGGCTCTATAAAGATATGTGGGGGGAACCTGGAGATATGAGAACTCCACCCAGAGACTGGTGGCACCCAAAGGAAAAGGGGAGGCGATTAGCTCAGCGTTGAGCCAATGCTTTGGGGGCAATGGTAACTTTCAAGAGGAGCTCCAGGCTACAAATACTGGAGCCGCTGACTTTTAATATTAGGAAACTTACCTGTCCAGGAATCCAGAGGTGTCTTCACTCGAGACGATTTTTTTAATCGGCTATAGGGCGCTGCCGCCATCTCCACTAAGGGAAACCGGCAGTGAAGCCTTGCGAGGGGAAGGAGGAAGGGAGCCAAACTCCTGGCTGAGTTTGCTGCGGCAAGTGGGAGCAGATACCTGGTTTAGACCCCCCCCCAAAAGGTGCCAAATGTGGCAGCAGGAGGGGGGGCAGATAAGCGGAGATTCCCCTTTTGGGGGGACCTCCGCTTTTAAACTCGCCAACCACCCCCAGTGCATTGACTACGGTTGGCTGGCATGGGCAGGCTGGATCACGCGCATGTTAGGGGAAGTCAGCATGCCTCTTCCGCGACCGCCGTGTCCACTGTGTACAGCGCTGTACCGCTTTCAGAGGCCGGGGAATCGAGTGATCGCTATGCGATCACAATGTCAACAAAACTGTTATACATTGAAATTCATTCATAATGGTTGTGATTCCTATAGAGTGTTGCTGTGATTGGCCCACAGCTATCACACGGTACCAGGGCCAATCGCAGCGCCCTGTACCATGTGATTAGCTGTAGCCGATCACAGATCACCAGTAATCACAACTGTTATGAATGTAACCCATTCAGGACAGTTGAAAACATTGCCCTTACATACCACCCAACTTTTTGCGATCAGAACGTGGGACATCTATTAGCAAGTATGTAGGCATAGGACACACCCCTTGCTACACCCCTTTACTACTTACGGACCACCCGCCGTCATTATACGGCGGCTGTTTGACGTTGAACACCGGAGTTATGGCTGCTTTCTGCTGCCATAACCCCGGTATCTTTTTAAACAGCGGGCGGTCCGCTTTCAGATAAAAGTGGTCTCTGCGGCGGATTCGCCACAAGATCACTTTTATCGGCAGCTGGAGAGGCCCCCCCCTTCTCGCCGCTCCCCGGTGGTCTCCGCCGCTTACCGGAGCCGTCGGTAGCGGCGGAGACGATCGGGTCCTCTCCCCTCTGAAGTCAAGTGAGGGTAAGATAGCCCCCCACTCGGCTCAATACCATTGGATGATGCAAGCAACGTCAAACGTCACTTCCGCCCAATGGTCTTAAAGGGGATATTTTTTTTATTGGAAAAAAAAAATACTTTTTTAAAAAAAACATTTTTTATTGCATTTAAGTGTAAATGTGAGATGTAAAGTCTTTTTGACCCCCCCAGATCTCACATTTAAGAGGACCTGTCATGCTTTTTTTTTCTATTACAAGGGATGTTTACATTCCTTTTAATAGGAATACAAGTGACCCCAATTTTTTATTTTTTTTTAAAAGACGATGTAAAACTAAAAAATAAAAACTAAAATAAGTAAGAAAAAAAGAAAATAAAAATTTTAAAGTGCCCAGTCCCACCCGAACTCGCGCGCAGTCGTGCCCCAAAAACGATGTTCAAACCACGCATGTGAGGTATCGCCGCGATCGTTAGGGCTAGAGCGATCATTCTAGCCCAAGACCTCCTCTGATCAAACAATTATCATATAGTAAATGTATATTCTATTACAGATATAGCCAGGCTTTACTTGCTCCTGATGAGTGGAAGCATGTCCACGAAACGCGTCGAGCTGATGGTATGTCACAGCAACTATGCAATATCATGCGATTTTTACCTTTGAGGAATATGAATCAATTGTCTTTAATACCATGGCTTTATATTACCATGTTAATCATGTTTGCTTAGATAATTGGGTTTATTTCAATATTCAGCGATTCATTTGGGCACTATGATGCATATTATGTAATTATTATAATTATTCTATTATTATGTGATTTACCAATCATGTTCATTATATTTTGTATGATATTTATTTTTTGTCTTTAAACTCCTCTGTAACTCGAAACTTGAAACCTGTAGACATTTTTAAGTGCCAAAGTCTGTCACCATTCCATGAGCAGGGGGGGGGGGGTGCAATTTTGAAGCGTGACATGTTGGGTATCAATTTACTCGACGTAACATTATCTTTCACAATGTAGAACAAAAATTCGGCTCACTATACTGTTGTCTTATTTTTTCAATTAAAAAAAGTGTAATTTTTTTTGAGGTGTCCCTCAGTCCCATCTCAGAACGTTGGGAGGTATGCAACTATATAGATCAGACCAAAATGAGGAACAAATGAGGGGGAAAGAGGGACGCCGGGACTCTATTTCAAATCAGGGACAGTCCCGCGTAATCCGGGACAGTTGGGAACTATGCTGGTACAGTGATCATCATTGTAACAGCAATAAAAAAACATCTGATCACCCCCCCCCCCCCCCCGAGTCGTACAGTTTTACTATGGTGAAACTAAACGACTCTGATGAAAGTATGTAAGAAAAAATATTACAAAAATAGTAAAAATATATAAATCGAATAAAAAATAAAAAATTCATTACCTCACTGTCACCAGTCAGCATCTCTGATCACCGCCACACCAGTCATGTGATGACGCTTTACTGGACTGATATGAAAAAAAAAAAAAAAAGTGGAAAAATAAATGTTTTAATTTCACCATTTTCCAAAAAAATTGTGAAAAAAATTGCATCTTCAAAAAAAAAAAACTCGCCGTGTATCCTACTATATACTTTGGACTGTCTACTTTCCAAAAAAAGGGGTCATTTTTGGGGGAGGGGGGGATATTTGTACTGTCCTGACATTTTAGGGCCTCAAGAAATGAGATCAGCCGTCAGTACGTCAGGATTGATTCAATTTTCAGATATATATACTTTATATACCATAGTTTTGTGGACTCTATAACTTTTTCACAAACCAATTAATATACACTTGTCGGGATTTTTTTTTTTTCCAACCAAAGACGTGTAGCAGAATTAATTTTGGCCTACATTTATGAAAAAAAATAATTGATTTTATTGAATATGTTGTATAGCAGAAATTAGAAAATATTTTTTGTTTTCAAATTTTGGGCATTTTTTTCATTAATTTAGCAAAAAAGAAAAAAGAAAAACGCAGAGGTGATCAAATACCACCAAAAGAAAACTCTATTTGTGTAAAAAAAAAAATGATATAAATTTCATATGGGTACAGCGTTGCATGATCGCGCAATTACCAGTTAAAATAGCGCAGTGCTGAATAGCAAAACATGGCCTCGTCATGAAGGGTGTTAAATGTAATAAATGTAATATATTAAAGCCTATATTAAAGTTTGGTTTTGTTACTTTTCTTTTTTTTTTTAATTGCACAAAGATGGTACTTAATCTGAATGCGCTGTGTCCCTTGTGCAGGTGGCTGCTCTCATAGTTGAAATCCTTTATCCCTTGGCCCCCTTCCCTGGCATACACCCCCTCCCCAGTTCATGTGATCTACATGCAGGGCGCCGGACACATGGAATTCAATGGCTTTTTGTTTTTTTTTTAAGCACCTGATTAGAGCCCAAGCCTCTAATTGGTTTAAAAAAAGGGTGGGCTCGGGGCGCAGAGCACTGCGCCCCCCCCCCCCAAAAGTCCACCCAGTTGTGTGACCTTAGCGAATGAATATTGGCTATTGTCTTCCTAAATTCTCCCCCTGGCCAAGCAGGAAGCGGGTCCTGAGTAGGGATGAGCCGAACACCCCCGGTTCGGTTCGCACCAGAACCTGCGAACGGACCGAAAGTTCGCACGAACGTTAGAACCCCATTGATGTCTATGGGACTCGAACGTTCGAAAAGTGCTCATTTTAAAGGCTAATTTGCATGGTATTGTCCTAAAAAGGGTTTGGGGACCCGGGTCCTACCCCAGGGGACATGTATCAATGCAAAAAAAACTTTTAAAAACGGCCGTTTTTTCGGGAGGAGTGATTTTAATGATGCTTAAAGTAAAAAAAAAAAAGTGAAATATTCCTTTAAATATCGTACCTGGGGGGTGTCTATAGTATGCCTGTAAAGTGGCACGTATTTCCCGTGTTTAGAACAGTCCCTGCACCAAATGTCATTTTTAAAGGAAAAAATCTCATTTAAAACTGCTTGCGGGTTTAATGTCATGTCGGGTCCTGGCAATATGGATGAAAATCAGTGAGACAAACGGCATGGGTACCCCCCAGTCCATTACCAGGCCCTTTGGGTCTTGTATGGATATTAAGGGGAACCCCGCACCCAAATTAAAAAAAGGAAAGGAGTGGGGCCCCCAAGCCCTATATACTCTGAACAGCAATATACAGGCGGTGCAAACAAGACAGGGACTGTAGGTTTGTTGTTAAGTAGAATCTGTTTGTCATTTTGAACGGGTACATTTTTAACGTGTTTAGCTCCAGCCAAAAAAATCTTTTTTAAGCTTTTTGGAAAACATAGGGAAGGGTTATCACCCCTGTGACATTTGTTTTGCTGTCTTTCCTCCTCTTTAGAAGATTTCACCTCACTTTTTGTCCCAATGACAAATGCTTTTTGAGAATTTGGGTTTTTTTTGTGGAACAAGGATTGGAAAGCATCAGTGGAAAGGAGAAATTGTTTTCCCATATTAACTCTTACAGGAGAGAATTTCCCTTCCTAGGGGTAGATTTCATCTCACTTCCTGTTGTCTCCTTCCGTTTGCAAGTAGGAGTCGTTTGTAAGTTAGATGTTTGAAAGTAGGGTCCTGCCCTATATACTCAGCAGAAATTTGGGCCTTAGGTGTTGTTGTGGCCACAACACTGTAAGCCCTCACAGGGCCCTGCTGTGAAATATTAGATCAAGAATTGTAATTACATGCCCCTGTTGAACAGGGGCAGAAAAACTGGGCCTTTGGTGGTGGTGGTGGTGCTGGTGCCACAACACTGTAAGTCCTCACTCGCTCTTGGTGGGTGCAGAAATGGGCCCTGCTGTGAAATATTAGATCAAGAATTGTAATTACATGCCCCTGTTGAACAGACACTCTAGTTGGAACGCAGGAACGAGCCCTGCTGCAAAGTATTGCATCAAAAATTGTAATTACACACCCCTGTTAAGCAGGGGCAGAAAAATTGGGCCTTAGGCACTGGGGCTGGTGCCACAACACTGCAACCCCTCACAGACACTCTAGTTGGAACGCAGGAACGAGCCCTGCTGCAAAGTATTGCATCAAAAATTGTAATTACACGCCCCTGTTAAACAGGGGCAGAAAAATCGGGCCTTAGGCACTGGTGCCACAACACTGCAACCCCTCACAGACACTCTAGTTGGAACGCAGGAACGAGCCCTGCTGCAAAGTATCGCATCAAAAATTGTAATTACACGCCCCTGTTAAACAGGGGCTGTCACGAAGATCCTGCCAGTAACCGGCGTCCCAGGCGCACGGGAACCCGGCCACGGGTCCCATTGCGCATGCGCGCGTGTTCACTGGTGCGGTCACGCACGGGCACGCGCGCGCGCGCACTCCCGCTGGTGTCAGGTGGGCTATTTAAACCTGCCTGTCACACTCCATCCCCGCTGTCTGCTCTACAGCGTTCTGTGAGTGTTACCTGATCTGATCCTGTTTCCTGTTATCTGACCCGGCTTCCTGTTTGACGATCCTGCTATCTGCCTGCACCAGACCCTCTTGGCTTGCCTGACCATCCCTCTGCATTACCCCTGGTACCTCTGCTGTCCGAACGTTACTGACCACCGGCTTGTTGACCCTCCGCTGTGTTCATCAGCTTACAGTCTGCTATTACCTGCTGTTGTTCCTGGTTCCAGTCCAGCTTCCAGTCTGCTATTACCTGCTGTTGTTCCTGGTTCCAGTCCAGCTTCCAGACTATCTTCTGCTGTGTTCCAGTCCAGCGTTCCAGTCTATTACCTGCTGTTGTTCCTGGTTCCAGTCCAGTGTTCCAGGCTATCTTCTGCTGTTGTTCCAGTCCAGCTTCCAGTCTGCTATTACCTGCTGTTGTTCCTGGTTCCAGTCCTGCATTCCAGTCTCTGTCCTCAGTCTACTCCTCAGACTACTGACTCCAGAGGGTGCCACCACTACTGGACTTTCAGCAACTGTTGATCCTGCCAGGCACCCATACCACTCTTCACTCCTGGCCCTCTGTCTCCATTCCAGGGGAACGTGAGTGGGAGCTGTAAGGAAGGTCTTTTCCTGCACTTCAGGCTCACAACCTACCAGGTACGTGACAGGGGCAGAAAAATTGGGCCTTAGGCACTGGTGCTGGTGCCACAACACTGCAACCCCTCACAGACACTCTAGTTGGAACGCAGGAACGAGCCCTGCTGCAAAGTATTGCATCAAAAATTGTAATTACACGCCCCTGTTAAACAGGGGCTGAAAAACTGTGCCTTAGGCACTGGTGGTGGCGCCCAGAACCAAAAATGTTCTTACAAGCTATCAGCATGATGATTGAGGAGGAAGAGGATAATTACTCAGGGATAGTCACTCAGCATCAGCATAGGCAGTCTTTGAAGGGATCTGAGATTTAAAAAAAAAATATTCAGTTACATCAGCATCAGGTGCTTGGTAGCTGGTGGTGATCCAAGACTGATTCATTTTTATGAAGGTCAGTCGATCGACCGAGTCGGTGGACAGACGCACCCTGTGATCGGTTACCACGCCTCCAGCGGCACTGAATGTGCGTACCGAAAGAACGCTGGATGCAGGACAGGCCAGTAGCTCAATTGCATACTGTGCAAGCTCTGGCCAGTGATCCATCCTCAAGACCCAGTAACCCAGTGGATTTTCGGTGGGAAAGGTGTCCAAGTCTGATCTTGCCCCTAGGTATTCCTGCACGATGTAAAACAGACGCTGGCGATGGTTGCTGGAACCGATCATACCTTGGGGCTGCGGACCAAAAAATTGTCTGAACGCAACGGTCAGACGGCCACCTTCTCCACCGCTCCTTCTTTGACTGACCGAAGCCTCAGCAACACGTTGTGCAGGAACAGGAGTTTGTAACCTCCCAGTCTCTGGGAATGCGTTGCACAGACATTTCTGCAAGGCCTCCCGAAGATGTTTCATCCTCTGCTCCCTCTGGCAAGATAAGGTCCGCAACCTTACCCTTGTAACGTGGATCAAGGAGGGTTGCCAGCCAGTATTGGTCCTTCTCCTTGATACCACGAATACGAGGATCCTTACGCAGGCTTTGCAGGATCAGGGAGGCCATGCAGCGTAGGTTTGCTGAGGCATTCGGTCCGGAGTCCTCTGGGTCACTAAGGATGACATGGTCCGCAGCCACCTCCTCTCAGCCACGTACAAGTCCATGTGTTTCTTGGGACTGATCCCTTAAAGACTGCTGCTGATGCTGAGTGCCAGGCTCCACCTCCATACTGACACAATCTTCCTCCTCCTCCTTGTCCTCTTCCTGTGTGATCGGCGGGCACGCAGGAACACTGTCTGGATAAAGGGGGCCTTGAGAGCTAAGGAAGTCCTCCTCTTCCTGCCTCTGTTCTGCCTCAAGTGCCCTGTCCATTATTCCACGCAGCGTGTGCTCCAACAGGTGGACAAGGGGGACAGTGTCACTGATGCATGCACTGTCACTGCTCACCATCCTCGTGGCCTCCTCAAATGGTGACAGGACAGTGCATGCATCCCTGATCATGGCCCACTGGCGTGGGGAAAAAAAAACAAGCTCCCCTGACCCTGTCCTGGTGCCATAGTCGCACAGGTACTCATTAATGGCCCTCTGCTGCGTGTGCAGCCGCTGCAGCATGGCCAACGTTGAGTTCCACCTGGTGGGCATGTCACAGATTAGGCAGTTCTTGGGCAGGTTAAACTCCTTTTGGAGATCCGTCAGCCGAGCACTGGCATTATATGACCAGCGGAAATGCACACAGACTTTCCTGACCTGCCTCAGGACATCCTGTAAGCCCGGGTACCTGCCCAAGAACCGCTGCACCACCAAGTTAAGGACGTGAGCCAAACAGGGCACATGGGTCAGTTGTCCCTGTCAGAGGGCAGAGAGGAGGTTGGTGCCATTGTCGCAAACCACCATTCCTGCCATAAGTTGGCGTGGCGTCAACCACCTCTGAACCTGCCCCTGCAGAGCTGACAGAACCTCTGCCCCAGTGTGGCTCCTGTCCCCCAAGCACACCAGCTCAAGCACCGCATGGCATCTTTTGGCCTGCGTACTTGCGTAGCCCCTTGAACGGCTACGGAGCACCGCTGGTTCCGAGGACAAAGCACAGGAAGAGGCCATGGAGGAAGAAGAAGAGGAGGGGGTGGAGGAGAGAGGTGTGTCACAATCTTTAGCATTTTGGAGGCGTGGTGGCGGAACAACCTCCAACACTACTGCACCTTGTCCTGCATCCTTCCCAGCTGCCAGCAGAGTCACCCAATGCGCCGTGAAACTTAGGTAACGTCCCTGTACATGCCTGCTGGACCATGAGTCAGCGGTAATATGCACCTTACCGCTGACCGCCCTGTCCAGCGAGGCATGGACATTGCCTTCCACATGCCGGTAGAGAGCCGGAATCGCCTTCCGGGAGAAAAAGTGGCGTTTGGGTACCTGCCACTGAGGAACCGCACATTTCACAAACTCACGGAAGGGGGCAGAGTCTACCAAATGAAAAGGCAGCAGTTGAAGTGCTAGCAATTTTGCCAAGCTAGCATTCAACAGCTGGGCATGTGGATGGCTGGGAGCGAACTTCTTTCGGCGGTGCAGCAGCTGGGGCAGGGAAATTTGCCTGGTACAATCTGACGTCGGTGTACCAAAAGCAGATTGCCCACAAGTACTTGGCTGTGACACACCTAATTCTACACCTTCATTCCTCTCAGTGCAGGTCTCAGAGAGGACTGAAGGTCTAGTGGGGTTGGAAATCTCAGCTGATGAGGAGCAAGGAGAGGTCCTCTTTGTTCTTTGGTGTGGGTCTTTTAGATATGCTTGCCAACGAACTGCATGGCAGGTCAAAATATGTCTGGTCAAGCATGTGGTACCCAAGCGGGAGATGTTTTGGCCACGCGAGATACGCTTGAGACATATGTTACAAATAGCAGCGGTGCGATCTGATGCACTCGTCTCAAAAAAGGCCCACACCAAAGAACTTTTTGAATAACGCGCAGAGACTGCAGCGCCCTGCACATGTGGAGCTTTGGGGTGTGATGCAGTCAATGTGCTGCCCTTAGGCTGGCCCCTGGAGGGCATCCTGCCTCGTTGGTGATGTGCCGCCTCCTCCTCCTCCTCCTCCTCCTCCTCTCTCCTATCAGGCACCCACATTGAGTCAGTGACCTCATCATCCCCTCCCTCCTCATCACTGGAGCAAACCTGGCAGTATGCTGCAGCAGGGGGAGCATGACTGCCAGATTGCTGTCCTTCTTGGGCACCCCCTCTGTCCATGTTCATGTTACTGCCTTCATCGAGCTCAGTATCATCATCAGAGCCTTCCAAACGCTGGGCATCCTCCTGGAGCATGTACCCAACACTGTGGTCAAACAGTTCGAGGGACTCCTCAGGAGGACATGGTGGGGCTAGGGAAGGAGTCACTGATGCCATTGAGCCGAGGGAAGAGGCCGCTGCTTTGCCAGACAAAGTACCCTGGGCATGGGTGAGAGAGGATGAGGAGGAGGAGGACAGCTTGGTCATCCACTCGACCAAGTCTTCCGCATGTTGCGGCTCAACACGGCCAGCTGCCGAAAAAAAGGCCAAGCGTGTCCCACGGCCACGTGCTGATGAGGATGCACCGTCTCCACGACCAGCACTAGACACAGAGCCTGCTTGCCCTCTCTTATTGGCTTGTGACTGTCTGCCTCTCCTTCTTGGCCTTCCAGACATACTAATGGCCTGTAGCTGCACTAAGCTGGGATATATATATATATATATATATATATATATATATGTACTGATACTGCAGCTAGCAAAATCAACTGCCTGCCTGTAGTATGAGAACACCACCAACTTTCTACAGGTAGCTTTAGCTGAACACTGTGAGGTGGCCGCACCACACTATCTTGTAGGTTTAGCTAAACACTGTGAGCAGGACGCACCCCACTAACTTGTAGTTTTAGCTGAACACTGTGAGCAGGACGCACTGCACTAACTGTAAATAGTCTAGCTGTCTGACTGTGGTACTAATAGGATCAAAAGAACACCAGCAATTTTCTTCAGGTAGCTGTATTTACTGTAACAAGACAAGCCTGCCTGTCAGTAAGAAGATAACAGGAATGGATCTAGCTGAACACTGTGAGCAGGACGCACCCCACTAGCTTGTAGGTTTAGCTTAACACTGTGAGCAGGACGCACCCCACTAGCTTGTAGGTTTAGCTGAACACTGTGAGCAGGACGCACCCCACTAGCTTGTAGGTTTAGCTGAACTCTGTGAGCAGGACGCACCCCACTAACTTGTAGGTTTAGCTGAACACTGTGAGCAGGACGCACCCCACTAACTTGTAGGTTTAGCTGAACACTGTGAGCAGGACGCACCCCACTAACTTGTAGGTTTAGCTGAACACTGTGAGCAGGACGCACTGCACTAACTGTAAATAGTCTAGCTGCCTGACTGTGGTACTAATAGGATCAAAAGAACACCAGTAATTTTCTTCAGGTAGCTGTAAATACTGTAACAAGACAAGCCTGTCAGTAGGAAGATAACAGGAACGGATCTAGCTAAACTGAATACAGTGTATATATATATATATGCAACACCTGGGATGCATATATATACACAATACACTTTATATGCAGCTAACTGACTGACTGTCCTGCCTAATTTAGCTAACTCAAATGAAATGACACTGTCTCTCTCTCTCTCTAAGCACACCGGAACACACTGCACAGGGCCGCCGTGCAGGCGGCCTTATATAGTGTGGGGCATGTACTAAATCCCCTGAGCCATAATTGGCCAAAGCCTCCTTGGCTTTGGCCAATTACGGCTCTCCTTTCAGGCGGCGCTGTGATTGGCCAAGCATGCGGGTCATAGTGCATGCTTGGCCAATCATCAGCCAGCAATGCACTGCGATGCCGCAGTGAATTATGGGCCATGATGCGCCACACGAATTTGGCGCGAACGGCCCATATCGTTCGCAATTCGGCGAACAACCGAACAGACGATGTTCGAGTCGAACATGGGCTCGACTCGAACACGAAGCCCATCCCTAGTCCTGAGTACCGATTGGCCAGGGAGTCTTAAGGCTCCCGGCCAATCAGGTTTTAGGACCCACTCCCTGGTCGGTCGGAGAGGAGAAGCAGTGGCCCCGAAACAAGGAGTAGCTGGAGCGAGGAGCAGCAGCCCTACCCCGGATCCTTGTCATCTGCTTCCTAAGGTAAGGAGGCCCCCGATCGCCACCTTCCCGCCCGTCTCCCGCTCGGGGGGGTGGAGGGTGGTGTTGGTTTGCCGCCCCAAAATTATTGAGCACCAGCCGCCACTGGTGCCAACTATGTCCGGCCTTTTTTCTGCCCTCCTCCTCCATTCATATTGCTCCAAAACTCAACAAGTCCTTGGGCTCATTGTACTTCTCCATCATTTTGACTAGTTGAACCACCGTTTTTTGGGTCCCTAGGGCTTACATAGCGTGGCAGGTAGTATGGGAAAGTAAGGGTCCATGACCACACACACTCCACTACTTCAGGAGCTGACGCCATCTCCGGTTGTAGCTACTTCCTGGTAAGTTGAATGCAACGGCGGCTGGTGCGGGAGGGGGCCAGGGACATTTACGGCAATCAGAATGATGTCCCAGTCTGAGCCTGTCCCAGGCAGAATCCCGAAAAATAGCCTTTGTCCCGGGCGGGCTGGGCTGTGGGGGGAGCCTGATTTCCCCCGTAAAAAGGATGCATCACCCGATGCGGCAAATTGATTGTCGGCAAAGGTGTCATCCCGGCCCGCCCACATAGTAAGCTGGGAGTCGGCAGATTATGGGTGATGTAACAGCAAAGAGCAGCTATTGGCTGAGGAGGTAGCGAGGGGTGAATTCTGGTGAGAGGGAATCCAATGCTTCCCCCCTCCATAATTTTTGTCATTTTCGAATAACTACATCATACTGTTTTCGTAACTTCACATCCCGCAAAAATATTATTTAATGATTTTTTTTTTGTATTTTCAATGTCGTCCTTCTAAGCTGCATAAAAAACTCTTTCCCAGTTAAACTTCAATTTCCCGTGGGAGACTCATTGTGATCTCCTGCAAATAGCTGCAGGTAGGAATCCCCATTCAAAGCAATCGTCAGGCAGCGATGATCGGCAAATGATTGGCCCTGGACTCAGATATTCCGATCATCCACAGGTGATTGGTATATGACTGATTACATGTGAATAGCTGTGAGTCCCGTCAGCCTCCCATTGCTTTGAATGGGACTTCACCACACAAGTGCCGAGTCCCCTGCCGGGAATTGCAGCCTTAAAAAACGAACTCTGTGGGGTAGGGCCCCACTGCTGCCATTTTACTTATACAGCACTGTTTTTATCCATTCCCATGTGAGTGTATTTCTTTCTTTTTAAATAAATTTGGTACACATTTTTATACGGAATTACACTATGTGGCCTTCTTTTGTTCCTTTCCATCCAATGTAATTACCATCTATTCTGGGCATCACCCCTGAGGGACATACTGGTTCACGGATCATCCCAGGACCTTCTTTCAACTTCCACGGAACCCTATCAGCTGTTTACCACTCAAGCTTGTTTGACCCAATTGAACGTACGTTTCTTTGGGTTCAAACGTTACGGTAAGCCTCCCTATTGTTGGTGGTGGTGTTCTTTTCAGTCCAGATGTCACGTGAACATTGACATGTTTCACGTATGAAGTCACACATTTATTGAGGACTATCATCCCATTACTTTGTTTGAGTCACATACTCACTGAGGACTTTATTTATTCACTTTTTTGATGTCCCTTTTTTATTTTGAGGTTCGCTAGTGAGTATGTAATGGTCTTTATGCTACATATTGTGTGGTTTTTTCACTTCTTATATTAGCGCTACACTTAAATTGTTTTCTTAAAAAATTAACTCCAATGTCTGAGCTCCAATCCAATCACCTTACACAATATCCTTTGTATCCCCTAAAGAAGGGATCTCCACACTGTGACCCTTTACTTATCTTTATCTGACCTTAGGACACTATTCTACCCACTGACACCAATGATGGGGCACTATTCTACCCACTGACACCAATGATGGGGCACTATTCTACCCACTGACACCAATGATGGGGCACTATTCCCCCCACTGATACACATAATGGGGCACTATTCTACCCACTGACACCAATGATGGGGTACTATTCCCCTCACTGATTCCAATTATGGGCCACTATTCCCCCCACTGATACCAATGATGGCACACTATTGCTCCCACCGACACCAATGATGGGGCACTATTCCTCCCACTGACACCAATGATGGCACACTATTGCTCCCACTGACACCAATGATGGGGTACTATTCCTTCCACTGATACAAATGATGGGGTACTATTCCTTCCACTGATAGCAATGATGGGGTACTATTCCTCCCACTGACACCAATAATGGGGTACTATTCCTTCCACTGATACAAATGATGGGGCACTATTCCTTCCACTGATACAAATGATAGGGTAATATTCCTCCCACTGACACCAATAATGGGGCACTATTCCTGCCACTGACACCAATGATGGGGCACTATTCCTCCCACTGATACAAATGATGGGGCACTATTACTCCCACTGATACCGATGATGGGGCACTATTCCTCCCACTGATACCAATAATGGGGCACTATTCCTGCCACTGGCACCAATGATGGGGCACTATTCCTCCCACTGATACAAATGATGGGGCACTATTCCTCCCGCTGATACCAATGATGGAGTACTATTCCTCCCACTGACACTAACAATGGGGTACTATTCCTTCCTACTGACACCAATGATGGGGTATGATTCCTCCCACTGACACCAAGAATGGGGCACTATTCCTCCTACTAATACCAAACATAGGGCATTAGTTACTCCCACTGACACTGTTGTGGAAATTTTATTATGTGTGTTTTATGGATTGTTCTCATCTGTCCCCGTGTGTCTAATTTACCTAAGGAGCGCTCTTGGGTTGAATCGGGACCAGCGGTAAAACCGTCTGTATGAAGACCTTCTCATGGGCTCAGAGACGTGTTCCCGGTGTGTGTGGGACGTTTGTCGGTTTGTAAGTATTAAGCGCAATGCACTGGGCTTCTTGCCTTTAAATGTCTATGCACGTTAGAGAAGAGAAGTCCGCATAACGAGAGAAACATATTATTATATCGCTGTTGTGGCTACGTTATCCCTTTTGGATACATATCTGCTTTAATAGGAGGACATTGATATCCGCCTTGTTAATATACTCGTACCGTATATTGACAACACCAGTAGCAATGTCCCCGCAGATCTTCTCAAGCCTATAAGAACAAGTAGAATGATCTCACTAGATACTGGTTACTCTGAGCAGTATCGAGTGGGCTCCATGCTGACCAAGATGGCGGGTGTGGCTGGGCGGAGAGCAGTGTCAAGTGGATGGGACATGTACACTTCCCCCTCCCACTCCTGTGGATGCCCTCCCCTTTAGTGTCATTTCCTGTGTAGTGTCATTTCCTGTGATGTCATTTTGTATAGAGGAAGCGATTGGCTGTTGGGGCCAGGATTTCCTGTCTGTCATGGCTTTTGTTGTCTTTGAATAAAAGAGCCAGTGCGATGCTCGGTGGGGCAGTCGCGCTGAGATGAGGACGTAAACGGTGGTCATGTCTGCTTTTCTTGGGGATATGTGGGAAATAGAGTTGTAGGTAAGATGTATTATACCGTTAGCTGAAATGGGCGCTTATTAGCGCAGGTGAGGTTGATTACGTTTAGTGTATAGCGAAATCTCCACGTCAACACCAAGACTTTTTTTTACTTCCACTGGCCATAGCCCAGCCCGAATGGGGTACATATGACTGATTTGATTATCAGAATCTTACAAAAATTTATTTATATTTAAAGACCTTGAGAGTTCCTCCAACACAAGAAAATCTATTGAAAAGCCTTGGATTAGATCAGCATCTAAATTTATTGCAGCATATATGTAAGCATTAGCAAATATGGTAAAGTTTTGCATATATCATTTTGTATTACTTTATGAAAAATACAATTTATTGTAAGAAAATGTACTTAAGATATCAAAACTCAGATAATTATTTTCTGGCCCTTGATACATAGGAGGTCTCTCAATCCCACTATGGCTTGACCAAGACTCAACAGTACTCATGAGCAGCAGACAAGAGGAGTGGTTCGTCCAAACAGAGATTCAGCCCCGGTTGAGTAAATGCTTGGATGGAGGTCTTTTTGGATCTTCAGATAAACTGATCCACCAGTGCCCACCCCCCCCCCCCACCCTTGATGGAATGTGAGCTGCCAAATGAGGATCCCCCAGTCCCCGCTGGTGACTCCGGAACCTCCAGGGGAAAGTCATCCAGTCCTGGCCCATCTCCAGCTAAAACATTTTTATTTAACATGTGAATAGATTGGGAAGAGTAGATAATAATCTGACCCCCATTGGGGTGATTTCGCCTTCCTGTTCCTGTGACAGCCCTTGACGGCAGGACCAAACCAAAAGGACCTTTGCCGATGGGATGGGAAGACACAAACAGTAGAACAACTAGACTGAAGTTCTAAACCCTCCCGTAATTTTACTGAAATGGGTTGTTGCATTGTGTGTACACGCTGGAGAGACTTCCCATCGCTTCCTGTATCTTTCTCCAATGGCGTGACAAAGCCAAAAAACACGATGTTCAAGCCATTTCCTGCTGTGTCCAAAATTAATAAACAAAAGGCTTTGGCTGGTTTGTATAATTACATCTTTTAAAACTGGGAAGAATTTAGATGGCTGACAGAAAGATGGGAATTTCCATCCCATAGTTCTCACTTTGCCATATTTCAAAACAGAGAATTCCTTGGTTTTCCGGGATTTCCTGGTGAACTAGTAAGCAAGGAGCTGTGGTGAACTGGCTTAAGTCCGACTTCAGAAAGATCTATTTTTTGGGAGGGGAGTGGTTGTTCTTTTTTAGATTTTTGTGCCCAAGAGAGACTTGGCATGACTTTTCTTCCTCACTTCCTATCCAGGAGATGGGCGTCAGATAGTACAGGAAGAGAAACAAAATGTTTCCAACCAGAAGAAACAAAAAGTTCTCAACCAGAAGAAACAAAAAGTTTCCAACCAGAAGAAACATAAAGTTTCCAACCACAAGAAACATAAACTTTCCAACCAGAAGAAGTGTAAAGTTTCCAACTAGAAGAAACAAAAAGTTTCCAACCAGAAGAAACAAAAAGTTTCCAACCAGAAGAAACAAAAAGTTTCCAACCAGATGAAACATAAAGTTTCCAACCAGAAGAAACATAAAGTTTGCAACTAGAAGAAACATAAAGTTTCCAACCAGAAGAAACAAAAAGTTTCCAACCAGAAGAAACAAAAAGTTTCCAACCAGAAGAAACAAAAAGTTTCCAACCAGAAGAAACAAAAAGTTTCCAACCAGATGAAACATAAAGTTTGCAACCAGAAGAAACAAAACATTTTCAACCAGAAGAAACAAAAAGTTTCCAACCAGAAGAAACAAAAAGTTTCCAACTAGAAGAAACAAAACATTTTCAATCAGAAGAAACATAAAGTTTCCAACCAGAAGAAACAAAAGGTTTTCAACCAGAAGAAACAAAAAGTTTGCAACCAGAAGAAACAAAACATTTTCAACCAGAAGAAACAAAAAGTTTCCAACCAGAAGAAACAAAAAGTTTCCAACTAGAAGAAACAAAACATTTTCAATCAGAAGAAACATAAAGTTTCCAACCAGAAGAAACAAAAGGTTTTCAACCAGAAGAAACAAAAAGTTTGCAACCAGAAGAAACAAAACATTTTCAACCAGAAGAAACATAAAGTTTCCAACCAGAAGAAACAAGAAGTTTTTAACCGGAAGAAACAAACATTTTTGGCTAAAGTTGGGCTGTTGCATAGCAGGTTGTGAAATCAAAAATGTTGCAAAAAAAATTCTCAGATCTGTCAACGTCTATCCTAGCGGATTGCTAGCAGAGTGAACTCTTAGGCCCCGCTCACATCTGGGCGTTGCAGAAACTAAGGCCGAAACGCGTGTTTCAGCTTGCACTTCTTCAAATGCACGAAAAATATACTAAAACACCCAACGCGCTTGGGGTGCCATTATCTCCTAAAAGCACCCCAAACGCAGGTAGCAGCTGTGTGTTGACAAAACAGGCAAAAAAATTTGCAACATCTCCAGTCCCAAAACCCGCTTGGCTCAGTGCCAGAATTTCGACCCATAAGCTTTTTTTTTTTTAGTGTTTTTGGAGCAGGAGGTTGGCCGGTTCAAGTGATCGGAGCTACTCCAAAAACGTGCTATATAAAAAACGCGGCAGCATCGCTCAGGTGTGATTTGGGCGTTAATAAATCATCTATATTGTAGGGCAGGGGTCTCAAACTGGTGACCCTCCAGCTGTTGCGTATCTACAAGTCCCATCGTGCCTCTACCTATGGGAGTCATGCTTGTAACTGTCAGCCTGGCAAAGCCTCATGGGAATTGTAGTTCTGCAACAGCTGGAGGGCCGCCAGTTTGAGATCCCCTGTTGTAGGGGGGTTGGTAAATACTGAAGTGAATGGGTTCTGTGAGGACCTGGATAATGGAGGACACAAGCAATTATTTCCTCCCCCCCCCACAATCCTTAGCAGTTGACATTTACTTCATTGACTCGCAAAGCTCACGTTGGGCCGTGGATGGGTAAGGCTGATTCTTGGTCAGTTGGAAAAGTTGAGAAATCGCCTGTATCCTAGAGCCGTTAAAGTGGGGGGAAAATATTCAATAACTTGATTGTATATACGGCTATGCTAATTTGCAAGGTTACAAATGAATTGTTTAGCGCATTTCTTCCAGGGTTGCGTTGCGTACAGCCCTTGGGACACGTTGCGAATTCTAGTGTCTGCCACAAAGCAAAACTGTGTCCGGCTCGTACTCTTCACCGAGCTCGTATTCCTGGTTGAATGTTGTTCCGCATGTGTTCCAACGCCTCATAGATTTTGAGAAGTCCTCAAAATCTTTAACGAAATGAACAAGGTTTTCTTTGTGGTTATACTCTTTGCATTGTGGGTCACGTTTCTTTAAAAAAAAAATATATAATAAAAATAAGAATTGTAATATAAGTGACTGTAATACAGTTATGCAAATACATTTGAATGATACCCTGTGCTGGCAGCACGCTGGAGAGTCAGACCGCCGCTCTCAAACACAGCACAGCGGCACGGCTCTCTGGTGGTCTGGCACGCCCCATGTGCAATGCTCCGATCAACGGTGCTCCTCGGAAAGTCTGATTGCTGTTTATTAGAACAGTGTCTTGGGAGGTGTGCCGGATCAATGGAGACCCAGGCCGCTGCCTTGTGTGTGAGTGCAACTGTCCAACTCTCCGGCATTCGGACTGCATTGGGTGCTTCCACCTTTAGGGCTCATTTACACTCGCTTCGGCTTCAAGCCACATTAACGGCTAGTCTACACTTGCTTCAAGACAAGGCTTCGGACAGGTTTCGTTAAAGCTCTCTGAACGCTAGTCAAAGCTCCTGTCACTAAATAAAATGGTTAGCTTACAGTCCTGTTTACACCTTGCTTTTACATTATACCCCATGTCGCTTTAGTGGTGCTTCAAAGCGTCTTCAAAGCCTCCATAGAAGTCTATGGCAAAGCTCGCTTGAAGCCCCACCGAAGCCTCATCGAAACCCCACCAAAGGCTCATCGAAGCCCCATCGAAGCTCCACCAAAGCCACATTGAAGCCCCACCAAAGCCTCATCGAAGCCCCACTAAAGCCCCACCAAAGACTCATCGAAGCCCCATCTAAGCTCCACCAAAGCCATATCAAAGCCCCACCGAAGCCTCATCGAAGCCCCACCAAAGGCTCATCGAAGCCCCACCAAAGGCTCATCGAAGCCCCATCGAAGCCCCACCAAAGGCTCATCGAAACCCCACTAAAGCCCCACCAACATCCCTTGTAATAGAAAAAAAGCATGACAGGGCCTCTTAAATATGAGATCTGGGGGTCAAAAAGAAGGCCCATCGAAGCTCCACCAAAGCCACATTGAAGCCCCACCGAAGCCTCATCGAAGCCCCATCTAAGCTCCACCAAAGCCATATCAAAGCCCCACCGAAGCCCCACCAAAGGCTCATCGAAGCCCCACCAAAGGCTCATCGAAACCCCACTAAAGCCCCACCAACATCCCTTGTAATAGAAAAAAAGCATGACAGGGCCTCTTAAATATGAGATCTGGGGCTCAAAAAGAAGGCCCATCGAAGCTCCACCAAAGCCACATTGAAGCCCCACCGAAGCCTCATCGAAGCCCCATCTAAGCTCCACCAAAGCCATATCAAAGCCCCACCGAAGCCCCACCAAAGGCTCATCGAAACCCCACTAAAGCCCCACCAACATCCCTTGTAATAGAAAAAAAGCATGACAGGGCCTCCTAAATATGAGATCTGGGGGTCAAAAAGACCTCACATCTCATATCTACATTAAAATGCAATAAAAAATAAAATTAAAAAAATTAAATGTCATTTAAAAAAAAAAATCACGTTTGAAAAATTGCTACGCAAATACTGTGTGACATAAAAAGTTGCAAGGAGTGTCATTTTATTCCCTAGGGTCTCTGCTAAAAAAAAAAATATATATATATATATATATATATAATGTTTGGGGGTTCTGAGTAATTTTCTAGCAAAAAAAAAAAAAGATGGTTTTTATATATAGGAGCAAAGTGTCAGAATTGGCTTGGGCGTTGTTGCCTCATTTCATTTGCCTTGATGAAGGAGGAATTTGCCCCCCGATACATGTTGGTGTGTATGAAAAGGCGGAAATAGACTATTTTAGACCCTTAAATGGTGTAGCTTCCCCTCCTTCTTCTTTGAGGATTAAAATCTTGACCGGGTGATAACCCCTTCGCTCTTTATTTAAAAGTTCTAAGCAAAGTTCCACCTGAATGCACAGAAGCTCCTTCTTACCTGTAAATTATGGCAGACTCGGCGGAGTTTAGTCACGCAGTCATCAATGCTGTCAGTGATATTGTGGATACTGTAAGGTAGGACCAAGTTGGAAATATCTTTAGTTCCACTTTGAAATATATCCAGGAATGTTCCGGCACAGTGCTTTTCATGTTCCTGAATATTAAATAGGAAATTAAAAAAAAACAGTTTTTTATCGGCATGTGCGTTATCTCCTAACCTTAAAAAATATCAAATAAATTATTATTAGTATTATTATTAGTATTAGTATTATTATTAATACTACTACTACTACTACTACTACTACTACTAATAATAATAATAATAATAATAATAATCACTATAATTATAATGATAAATAAACACCCAAACCCCCCAAAAGTAGTAATTATTATTATTAATAATAATTATAAAAATAATGTATTTATTTATTTTGTGTTAGGGTTAAGGGGGTTTAGTTATTTATTATTATTATTTAATTTTATTTTTTTAAGGGTTAAAGTTAGGGGTTAATTATTTATTTATTATTACTTAGTATTCATTTACTGACTTTATTTATTTATCATTTTTATTTATTTGTGTATTTTACATGTATTTATTCATTTCTTTATTATTAATAGTGGTAGTAGTAGTAGTAGTAGTAGTATTAACACCCTAGCCCTAACAAAAAAAAATAATAATAAAAAATAAATAACCCTCACCTCTAATCCAAACCCTAACCTAACCTTAACTCTAACCCCTTACCCCTTAGCGCACATTTTTGCGTGATTTTCTGCTAAAATGAAAAAAATAAATAAAATAAAATAGTAATGATATATGATTAAATAAATGTAAAATAAATACAAAAAGAACTAAGGATCATCATAAATAAAATACATTAATAATATATAATACATAAAAAAATAATAATTATCCCCTAACCTTAAAAAATATAAAATAAATTATTATTAGTATTAGTATTATTATTATTATTACTACTACTACTACTACTACTACTACTACTACTACTACTACTAATATTAATAATAATTATATAATAATAAATAAACCCCCAAACCCCCCAAAAATAATAATAATTATTATTAATAATAATAATAATAACAATAATTATAAAAAATAATGTATTTATTTATTTTGTGTTAGGGTTAGGGGGTTTAGATATTTATTATTATTATTACTTTATTTTATTTTTTTAAAGGTTAGGGGTTAATTATTTATTTATTATTACTTATTATTCATTTATTGACTTTATTTATTTATGATTTTTATTTATTTGTGTATTTATTTGACATGTATTTATTCATTTCTTATTATTATTAATAGTATTAGTAGTAGTAGTAGTAATACCACCCTAGCCCTAACAAAAAAAATTATACTAATAAATAAATAACCCTCACCTCTAATCCCAACCCTAATCTAACCTTAACTCTAGCCCCTTACCCCTTAGCGCAGTGGTCCTCAACCCTGTCCTCAGGGCCCACTAACAGGCCAGGTTTTATGTATTACCTTGGGGGGAGATGCAGACTAGAATACTGCAATCACTGAGCAGCAAATGAGATCACCTGGGATGTATTTCAGTTATCTTGCAAACCTGGCCTGTTAGTGGGGCCTGAGGACAGGAGTCGATGACCACTGCCTTAGCGCACATTTTTGCGTGATTTTCTGCTAAATTGAAAAAAATTTAAAAAATAAAATAGTAATGATATATCATTAAATAAATGTAAAATAAATACAAAAACAACTAAGGATCATCATAAATAAATAAAATAAATTAATAATATGTAATACATAAATAATAGTTATCCCCTAACCTTAAAAAATAAATTATTATTAGTATTATTATTAGTATTATTACTAGTAATACTACTACTACTACTACTAATAATAATAATAATAAATAAACACCCAAACCCCCAAAAAATTATAATTATTAATAATTATAATAATAATAATTATAATAATTATAAAAATAATGTATTTATTTATTTTGTGTTAGGGTTAGGGGGTTTAGTTATTTATTATTATTATTATTATTTTATTTTATTTTTTTAAGGGTTAAAGTTAGGGGCTAATTATTTATTTATTATTACTTAGTATTCATTCATTGACTTTATTTATTTATCATTTTTATTTATTTGTCTATTTGTTTTACATGTATTTATTCATTTCTTATTATTATTAATAATAGTAGTAGTAGTGGTAGTAGCAGAATTAACACCTTAGCCCTAATAAAAAAAATAATAATAATAAATAAATAACCCTCACCTCTAATCCCAACCCTAACCTAACCTTAAGCCCCGGTTCACACAGTGGCGGCACGACTTGCAGGTCACCTCACCGAGGCGACCTGCACACGACTTCCACGGCGACTTGCAAAACGACTTCTGTATAGAAGTCTATGCAAGTCGCCTCAAGTCGCCCCCAAAGTAGTACAGGAACCCTTTTCTAAGTCGGAGCGACTTGCGTCGCTCCTATTAGAACGGTTCCATTGTACAGATTGGGAGGCGACTTGTCAGGCGGCTAGGTCGCCTGACAAGTCGCCCCTGTGTGAACCGGCACTAACTCTAACCCAGGGATATGCAATTAGCGGACCTCCAGCTGTTGCAGAATTACATTTCCCATGAGGCATAGCAAGACTCTGAGAGCCACAAGCATGACACCCAGAGGCAGAGGCATGATGGGACTTGTAGTTTAGCAACAGCTGGAGGTCCGCTAATTGCATATCTAATTGTTCTAACCCCGTACCCCTTAGCGCACATTTTTGCGTGATTTCCTGCTAAAATGAAAAAAAAAAAATAATAGTAATGATATATGATTAAATAAATGTAAAATAAATACAAATATAACCAAGGATGATCATAAATAAATAAAATACATTAATATTATGTAATACATAAATAATAATTATCCCCTAACCTTAAAAAATATTAAATAAATTATTATTATTATTATTAATAATAATAATAATAATAATAATAATAATAATCCTATTTATTTTATGTTGGGGGGGTTTAGTTATTCATTATTATTATTATATTTTAAGGGTATGTTGTTAAAGTAACGCAGTGCCGCATCGCAAAAAAATGGCCTGGTCATGAAGGGGTGTAAACCTTCTGGAAGTCAAGTGGATAATAATAATAGCAACAATGATCCTAATAATAACAGCAACAACAACAACGATATTAATAATAGTAATAATAATAATATGAATAATTATAATAATATGAATAATAATATGAGCAATAATAATAATAATAATAATATGAATAATAATATAATAATAATAATAATAATCGGTGTTGTTATTATTTTTATTTATTTATTTGTCTATTATATTTACACAATTAAATATTCAAGGTGAACACAGCTTCACCTTACATACTTACATTTACTTTGCCAAGTGAATAGCCTCTAGTAAAGCGAACCACATAGTTTTTCATTTTTAATTGAGTTTTCAACTGTAAACTACAGAACATTCATGTATGGTATGTGCATATTTAAAAAAAAAAAAAAAAAAGTAACCTCTGCTACTGGTCAAAGGATTTGTAATTTAATTTTTACCCCCTGCCATACAGAGTAGCCAGGTCTGTCCTACCTGCACAAGGCACTGCAGTTGGCAATACAACCTGGTTTGAGTTCTGCTCCAGCCTGTGATTGGACAATACGGGAGCAGCGAGACATCAACTCTACTAATCAGTTTTAATTTTGGATGAGAAAAATGCAACCTTTAACAGTGGACTGAGGTGTAGCGTTTTATTTCATAAGTATGAAAACGGATACATTGTACTTTAAATGAATAAACATTACAAAACAAGTTTGTTTTTTTGTTTTTTCATGGAAATGGAACCACAGCCAATTGTTTGTGGATTTTTTTTTTCCTTTCCTTTTAGTTTATGGCTGATATTAGAGAGCTTTACTATCTATTTTACATTTTCATGGGTTCCTCCACGATGTCCTTCTAAGATTATTAAAAAAAATAATAATAATAATAAAACAAACAAAAAAAAAAAACAACACTTATGGATGGCGGTTCATTTAAAATCAATAAAAAAAAATATCAAATAACATTTTAGGCAATCTTACCAGAGCTTGGCCTCTGGGACCCTCCAATTTCATGTCACCAACATTCTAAAAAAAAAAAGTATAAAAATAAAAAAATAAAAATAAATAAAAAAAAATTAACATAAATTACAAATATAATTGTTTAATTACACACGCGATTTACTATATTGAATTACTACATACGAGAATTTTATAATGAAATAATAATTCGAAATTCATTGAATAATAATTGATTGATATTAAAGGGACCTTCCCATTTCAGTTTGAAGCCATGAAGTTGCAAAACCATCAGATGGGTTCAAAAGTGCGGCCAGATTTTGGGGTGGATTTTCCTAATTTATCAACTTTGAAAATGAAATGCTTACTAAGCTTAGAAAATAAGATTGAATTCATCAATCACATAATTACACTTCCACCGTCACAATAGGAGCAGGGAAGCAGCTGCCATAAAATGAGGTAAATCTTTTATACAGTGGGCGTGGTTTACTAAAGGAGTAGAGGGGGTTCATTTAGCCGTATAACTTTACACCTTCTAAAGTGAATGTTAGAGAATAAAGCAAACCTGTTTTTGATCTGAATACTCAACCATGCTCTAGAACAGTGGTCTCCAAACTGCGGCCCAGGGGCCAGATGCGGCCCTTTACTCACCTTTATGTGGCCCTTAGGGTACTATTCCTCCCAATGACACCAATGATGGGGATCTATTCTTCTCACTGACACCAATGATGGGGCACTATTCCTCCCACTGATACCAATGATGGGGATCTATTCTTCTCACTGACACCAATGATGGGACACTATTCCTCCCACTGACACCAATGATGGGGCACTATTCCCCCCCACTGACACCAATGATGGGACACTATTCCTCCCACTGACACCAATGATGGGACACTATTCTTCCCACTGATACAAATGATGGGACACTATTCCTCCCACTGACACCAAAGATGGGGCACTTTTCCTCCCACTGACACCAATGATGGGACACTATTCCTCCCACTGACACCAATGATGGGACACTATTCCTCCCACTAATACCAATCATGGGACACTATTCCTCCCACTGACACCAATGATGGGGCACTATTCCTTCCACTGACACCAATGATGGGACACTATTCATCCCACTGACACCAATGATGGGACACTATTCCTCCCACTGATACCAATGATGGGACACTATTCCCCCCACTGATACCAATGATGGGGCACTATTCCTCCCACTGACACCAATGATGGGACACTATTCTTCCCACTGATACAAATGATGGGACACTATTCCTCCCACTGACACCAAAGATGGGGCACTTTTCCTCCCACTGACACCAATGATGTGACACTATTCCTCTCACTGATACCAAAGATGGGGCACTATTCCTCCCACTGATACCAAAGATGGGACACTATTCCTCCCACTGACACCAATGATGGGACACTATTCCTCCCACTGACACCAATGATGGGACACTATTCCTCCCACTGACACCAATGATGGGACACTATTCCTCCCACTGACACCAATGATGGGACACTATTCCCCCCACTGATACCAATGATGGGGCACTATTCCTCCCACTGACACCAACGATGGGGCACTATTCCTTCCAATGATATCAATGATGGGGCACTATTCCTCCCACTGACACCAATGATGGGGATCTATTCTTCTCACTGACACCAATGATGGGACATTATTCCTCCCACTGATACCAATGATGGGACACTATTCCTCCCACTGATACCAATGATGGGACACTATTCCTCCCACTGACACCAATGATGGGGCACTATTCCTCCCACTGACACCAATGATGGGGCACTATTCCTCCCACTGACACCAACGATGGGGCACTATTCCTTCAAATGATATCAATGATGGGGCACTATTCCTCCCACTGACACCAAAGTTGAATTATTTACTCCTACTGACACCAGGATAATTTCTACTCCCAATGGCCACTGTCCGGCTCCCCTAAATTCTGAAGCACTGTAAACTATGTTTAGAACGTTTGGAGACCCCTGATCTAGAAGATTTTCCTTACGCATGATATTGGAATTAAAGTGAACTCCCCATGGGGGGCCTCACCATGTTTACTAACATTACTTTGTTATCTCAGCAGCTTCTACTCCTTCAGTAAATCCCCAAATACCTGGATTGTACTGACAACTTTTAAAAAAAAAAATAGAATGTTACTTATTTTTTTGTTTTATTAATGTAAATTGCACTTTCAGCACAGTATGACGTTATAATAATAATAATAATAATAATAAAAGTTGTTATTATTGCTCTCCGCATACAAACCCTGACGGTCCCACTCACCATCTCTGTAAGGTCGTGCTGCAGCTCTATCAGCAGTTTAGTAATTCTTTTAATAATAAGATCCGGATTGTAGAACTTGACTGATGAGACGCTCATGAAAACCATAAAGACGCAGCACAGCGCGAGATAGCCGCCTGCGAGCTTTGTGCGACGCTCCATCTCCGATCACAAATTCGAGGCTGAAGTCAAAGTGAGACAACGCTTGTCACAACTGAGCCCTGTCATTTATATTACAGCCAAGGGGAACTTTTTTTTTTAATTTCGTAATAATTGAAAAGATAAAATGTACTAAGAACAAAAAGTATCAATCTGATTTTGAGGGTTACAATGGCGGCAGACAGGCGTGGGAGGGCGGAGCTTGGCATTTTATTCCTTTGGCTAACCACTGAGAGATATACTTATTAGTATCAATAATTCTTTTTTTTTTTTTGCTAAAGGACTGGTAACTGAAACTTTTCTTTTCTTTTCTTCTCATAGCCTCTAGAACAGTGATTCTCAACCAGGGTTCCTCCAGAGGTTCCTAGGGGTTCCTTCAGCATTGGTCCCTAGGGTTCCTCCAGAGGTTCCTAGGGGTTCCTTCAGCATTAGTCCCTAGGGTTCCTCCAGAGGTTCCTAGGGGTTCCTTCAGCATTAGTCCCTAGGGTTCCTCCAGAGGTTCCTAGGGGTTCCTTCAGCATTGGTCCCCAGGGTTCCTCCAGAGGTTCCTTCAGCATTGGTCCCTAGGGTTCCTCCAGAGGTTCCTAGGGGTTCCTTCAGCATTGGTCCCCAGGGTTCCTCCAGAGGTTCCTAAGGGTTCCTTCAGCATTGGTCCCTAGGGTTCCTCCAGAGGTTCCTTCAGCATTGGTCCCTAGGGTTCCTCCAGAGGTTCCTAGGGGTTCCTTCAGCATTGGTCCCTAGGGTTCCTTCAGAGGTTCCTTCAGCATTGGTCCCTAGGGTTCCTCCAGAGGTTACTTCAGCATTGGGCAATTTCTGCCTCTCAGATAAGTTCCCACTGACACCGTTGATCTTTTTAACTATCTGTAAGGAGGTAATTCTTCCCAAGGACCACAAGTGTAAGGACCATTCTTCCCACCGACCATCACCCTAATGTATCATGAGTTGTAGATTTCTAATTTTTAGCAGGGGTTCCCCCGAGACCGGAGAACTATTTCAAGGGTTCCTCTGTGTTGGAAAGGTGGAGAAAGGCTGCTCTAGAACAACATACTTAGAGAGGCGCTGGGAATTATTAGACTTGCATGTAGTCAGATAAACAAAAACTTCAAAAAAAGCTCAAAAGTTCTGGTGAAGTGGCTCCTACATACCAAGGCTCCCCCCCCCCATGAGCACCCAACAGTAGCTAAAACCATACAAATAAAGGAAGGAGCAACAGACCAAAATTGGATAAAAAGAGTCCAAGATCATTTTAATTGTTAAAAAAAAATCATTAAAAAAATTGCCAACATGTTTCGGGGGCAGTGCAGCACTCCACCTTCATCTTCATCCAGGGCTCAACACTGGAGGAAACTTGGATGGACTCAACACACAGCCATTAATGTCTAAACCACTGGCAACAAAAGTCAGTACACCCCATAAGTGAAAATCTCCAAATTGGGGCCAAAAGTGTCAATATTTTGTGTGGCCACCATTATTTTCCAGCACTGCCTTAACCCTCTTGGGCATGGAGGTCACCAGAGCTTCACAGGTTGTCACTGAAGTCCTCTTCCCCTCCCCCATGATGACATCACAGAGCTGGTGGATGTAGAGACCTTGCGCTCCTCCACCTTCCATTTGAGGATGTCCCACAGATGATCAATAGGGTTTAGGTCTGGAGACATGCTTGGCCAGTCCATCACCTTTACCCTCAGCTTCTTTAGCAAGGCAGTGGTGGTCTTGGAGGTGTGTTTGGGGTGGTTATCATGTTGGAATACTGGCTGTGTGTTGAGTTATTTTGAGGGGACAGGAAATTTACACTGTTATACAAGCTGTACACTCACTACTTTACATTGTAGACAAGTGTCATTTCTTTAGTGTTGTCACATGAAAAGATAGTGAGATACTATATATATATATATACATACAGTATCTCACAAAAGTAAGTACACCCCTCACATTTTTGTAAATATTTTACTATATCTTTTCATGTGACAACACTGAAGAAATGACACTTGTCTACAATGTAAAGTAGTGAGTGTACAGCTTGTATAACAGTGTAAAATTGCTGTCCCCTCAAAATAACTCAACACACAGCCATTAATGTCTAAACCGCTGGCAACAAAAGTCAGTACACCCCTAAGTGAAAATCTCCAAATTGGGCCCAATTAGCCATTTTCCCTCCCCGGTGTCATGTGACTCGTTAGTGCAGGGCCGGTACTACCACTAGGCAAACTAGGCAGCCGCCTAGGGTGCACTACTGCCTAGGGTGCCCGGACACCGTTGTTCCTACTCTCTTCTCTCTGCAGCAAGAAACTAAGTCTCAGCATCAGCAGGCAGCCGCGGCTCCATTCGCACATAGTGTCAGAGGCGCAGCGACGGTGGAGGACTGTCTGTGTCCTGACTCCCGAAAAAATGGAAGAAAGCATTATATGATGCGCTGAATTTGACGGGCGCTGGTGAGGCTGCATTTGACGGGCGCTGGTGAGGCTGCATTTGACGGGCGCTGGTGAGGCTGCATTTGACGGGCGCTGGTGGGCAAAAATATGAGGGTTGTACTCACTTTTGTTTGATACTGTATATACATACACTATATTACCAAAAGTATTGGGACGCCTGCCTTCACACACACATGAACTTTAATGGCATCCCAGTCTTAGTCCGTAGGGTTCAATATTGAGTTGGCTCCACCCTTTGCAGCTATAACAGCTTCAACTCTTCTGGGAAGGCCGTCCACAAGGTTTAGGAGTGTGTCTATGGCAGGGGTCTTCAAACTACGGCCCTCCAGTTGTTCATGAACTTCAATTCCCATTATGCCTAGTCATGTCCCGCCCTCCTTGCCCCTCCTCTCCTAGTCATGTCAGAGTTTTACAATGCCTCCTGGGAAGTGTAGTTCTGCAACAGCTGGAGGGCCGTTGTTTGAGGATCCCTGGTCTATGGGAATGTTTGACCGTTCTTCCAGATGATTTGGACCAGTGCACAAAGCAAGGTCCATAAAGACATGGATGAGCGAGTTTGGGGTGGAGGAATATGTAATATAGGGGTCAATACATCTCAAAGTCGTTTTATTGGGTTGAGGTCAGGACTCTGTGCAGGCCAGTCAAGTTCCTCCACCCCAAAACTCGCTCATCCATGTCTTTGTGGACCTTGCTATAACAGCTTCACCTCTTCTGGGAAGGCCGTCCACAAGGTTTAGGAGGGTGTCTATGGGAAGGTTTGACCCTTCTTCCAGAAGCGCAATGGGGGTTTTAGATTTAGGCCCACAGGTTTTAGACCTCATGCTGGGTTTAATGACGAAACCCCGGGAACTGAACCCAGATCTATTCACTTTTCCGTAGTCACAGCTCTACAAAGTTGAATTTCCTTTTTCTTACGGTCTTGGCGACCATGGATACAGGACGAAAAAAGAGGGTGACATTCCCCACCGCGGACACACACAACAAGGACTGAAAAAAAATGTGTAACTCATCTTATACTTTATCCAAAAATGTAAATAAAATTGTCTTTACGTAAACTATAATACTTTGATTCAGCATGAAAAAAATTTCCAGAAAATACAGCCAAATAAATACAAGCAGAAAACAACATAATGAAAAGTTACTTTAATAGTTTAATGCTTTTTGTGCTTTTATATTTTTAGACCTTAAAACAGCGGTTCTCAACCTGGGGGTCGCGACCCCCTGGGGGGTCGATTGCCGATTCTCCAGGGGGTCGCGGATGCTGGCCGAGATGCTGCCTGAGATGCTGGCCGAGACGGACCCGAAGTTACTGCCGGAGTCTGTCTCGGCCAGCGAGATGTCACTTCCTGCAGAGGAGAGACTGCACGGAAGTGACGTTCCGTCGCCGCCATCTTGGTACTCTCGTCCACAGTAATGCTTAGACTTAGAAGTCGGCAAGTGGACATCTTGTTACACCCACCGAAGTCCGCTTGCTGTGGATGAGTGTACCAAGAGGGAGGCAACGACATACCTGAAGAAGAACACCTGTGTCACTGTGACATCTGGTAAGTCAGACACACAGGAGAATCTGAGAAGATAACATTTTTTTCATTATGTTACTTAACATTTATATATATTTATATAAACGTATATATATATATATATATATATATATATATATATATATATATATATATATAAATGTCCCAGTTGGTTCCTCAAAAGTGTTTATTCCGTGCCAGTGCTAGATACATGTTTGGGTGCTATACACTTTGTGTATCTAGCACTGGCACGGAATAACCACTTTTGAGGAACCAACCGGGACGTTTATATATAAATAAGTGGTGGGGGCGCAAACAAACTGAAAAAAATCTGAAAATAAAAACCCCCATTAAAACGCCGCAACTGTGCCTTTAAATGCAGCCACTGTGCCCATCAATTGTCGCCACTGTGCCATCAAACGCAGCCACTGTGCCCTTTAATTGTTGCCACTGTGCCAAACACAGCCACTGTGCCCATCAATTGTCGCCACTGTGCCAGCAAACGTCGCCACTGTGCAGCCACTGTGCCCATCAATTGTCGCCACTGTGCCAGCAAACATCGCCACTGTGCAGCCACTGTGCCCATCAATTGTCGCCACTGTGCCAGCAAACGCCGCCACTGTGCCATCAAATGCAGCCACTGTGCTCATCAATTGTCGCCACTTTGCCAGCAAACGCTGCCACTGTGCCATTAAACGCACTAACTGTGCCCTTTAATTGTTGCCACTGTGCTAAACGCAGCCACTGTGCCCATCAATTGTCGCCACTGTGCCAGCAAACGCAGCCACTGTGCCCATCAATTGTCGCCACTGTGCCAGCAATTGTCGCCACTGTGCAGCCACTGTGCCCATCAATTGTCGCCACTGTGCCCATCAATTGTCGCCACTGTGCCAGCAAACGCCGCCACTGTGCCATCAAATGCAGCCACTGTGCTCATCAATTGTCGCCACTGTGCCAGCAAACGCTGCCACTGTGCCATTAAACGCACTAACTGTGCCCTTTAATTGTTGCCACTGTGCCAAACGCAGCCACTGTGCCCATCAATTGTCGCCACTGTGCCAGCAAACGTTGCCACTGTGCAGCCACTGTGCCCATCAATTGTCGCCACTGTGCCATCAAACACAGCCACTGTGCCCATCAATTGTCACCACTGCCAGCAACACCGCCACTGTGCCATCAAATGCAGCCATTGTGATCATCAATTGTCGCCACTGTGCCAGCAAACGCCGCCACTGTGCCATCAAATGCAGCCACTGTGCTCGTCAATTGTCGCCACTGTGCCATCAAACGCAGCCACTGTGCCATCAAATGCAGCCACTGTGCCCTTTAATTGTTGCCACTGTGCCAAACGCAACCACTGTGCCCATAAATTGTCGCCACTGTGCCAGCAAACATCGCCACCTGTGCCATCAAACGCAGCCACTGTGCCCTTTAATTGTTGCCACTGTGCCAAACGCAGCCACTGTGCCCATCAATTGTCAGCACTGTGCCAGCAAACGTCCCACTGTGCAGCCACTGTGCCCATCAATTGTCAGCACTGTGCCCACTGTGCCAGCAAACGCGACCAACGAAAATAATTTTACTGTTAGGGGTCCCCACAACTTGGGAAATTTTATCAAGGGGTCACGGCACTAGAAAGGTTGAGAACCACTGCCTTAAAAGGACTTTAATTAAAGACTTTCTTGTATTTATCACGGATGTCATTTATATGATGATCAACATCATAAGTTCTGCAAAACATTCTCCATGTTGGACACTTTCACTCGCGTATCTTGTTTTTTTAATCACATTTTGGCTTTTGATAACATAACATGGAACAAATGTAACATTTCCTGACCTCATACCCCTCAGATCAGCATCAAATCCGAATTCTGCAGAATAAATAAAATATTTAGCGCCTCAATTCACGGGAGAGAATGCCGACCAAAACTTTTTTTATGATCAGTTTTTCATGTAATTTTTTTATTTTTTGGGGGGGCATGCAATTTGGCATGTTGGGGGCAGGGCTGGACTGACCATGAGGAACACCGGGCACCTGTCCGATGGGCCAGAGCCGCTGGGCCGCATATCCTGGCAGAGATAGCGGCCTGTTGGTGACCGGGGGGGGGGGGGCGCGCAACGAGAGGCACTCCTGCCCCGCTGGCGGTGTCATCCTGTCGGCAGGGTGGGAGGAGATCTGCGCAGAGAGTTGGACACGCCGGCCAAGTCCTGACCTGCCGGAGATGGACTGTGCGGGGGAGGTGGGGATTGCTTCGGGTTAGTGCGCCGCTACCGGCGCGCGGGAGTGGCGTCATTGCGCCTTTGGCCAATCACAGCGCCGGAGCCCGCGATACCCGGAAGTAACTCCGGGAGCTATGTCGCCGGCCGGAGCAGTGTAAGAGGACCGCTGCGGGGGGGGCTTCCATCTAAGGTGAGTATTTCATGATGAGCTCTAGTATGTGATGCATCGCTTGTATACATTATGTCCCCTATGTGATTTAAAAAAAAATTGAAGCAAAAAAAAAAATGTTTTCTTTTTGCAAAACAAATAAAGTTACACTCAAGCACGTAAAAAGTGCCATCCCCAAAAAAATGTCGAGGCCCCCTCCACCCTCACATATGAGCATGTACAAACATACATGCGTATATGTGAGGGTGGAGGGGGCCTCAATGTTAATACATATGCTGGGGCTCCTACACGTAAAAACGTTGATTGCGATACACGTTACATATCGCCGCGTGCGCCGCGGAGTGAGAGCAATAATTCTAACACCAGACCCTCCTCCGGGAAACACTGAACTGATGACCTATAAGGGGGGGGGGGGGGGGGGCTTTTGAAATGTCGCCTATAGAAACAATAGGATACTAAAGTTTGTCACCATTTCACGGATGCACACAAATTTAAGGTTTGACACGTTGGGTATCTATTTACTCGTCTTTTATATTTTACCAAAAAATGTTTGTAGTTTTTTTTTTGCATTCGTTTGCCCTAAAATTCACTTTAGTGTGTTTTTTTTTTTTTTTTTACTGACATTTTGCATTTCCTAGACCTTTGCGGTAATATTAAGTATATATAAATATTAACACTATTTTATTCTCCAGGGTGTCTGCTTTTAGAAAACATAGAATGTTTGGGGATTTTATGTTATCTTAAGGCCTAAACTGATTTTTTTTGTGTGCAAAAAAAAAAAGTATTAAAAAATTGTGCAAAAATGTCCCTGGCAGCGAAGGGGTTAATCCTATGATTTGACAGAAAAAAAAAAAAAAGATAGCCAAGTAATACAAGAAGCACTGAATATAATAGAAAAGTCACTTTATTAGTTTATCTTTTTTGCATTTATTTTGGACCTTAAAAAGCTCTTTATGAAGTCAGTCCTGGTATGCGGTACGGTGCGGCGCGGCGAGGGTGTCATGGTGTCGGTGTCAGGCTCCCCGTCTACTGGAGGAACAGACTGACCATGAGAGATGCGGACAGTACCCCCAGAGAGGCGGTGACCATTGTCCCCGGGGACAGGGGCTCCGTGTTCCTCTCCAGCCACTTGTACTCCTCCTGGCGGCCCTGTCTCTGCAGCTCCGGCAGCATCACCTGTCTGATCTTCTTGTAGTGTTGGTCTACATGCTTGAGCTATTGAAACAGATACACAGATATTAATAAATTCATCAATAACACCGCCGCTCATTATAACTGATACAAGATATCCATTCATTGTATATTGCATATAAAACGATGGAATTATTCTAATCATTGTTTAGGGGAGAAGTTTCTGATCTCAAAACAAAAACCTTCTTTTGCTTCTAGCGGCAGAGCTGGTAGAACTTTACTGTACCTGGAATATCCAAAATAAGATAATCCTCTAAACCAAAGGGGTCCCCAAACTACGGCCCCCTACAAGATTCTATCTGGCCTGGAGCAACTGTCCATGAAAATACCTCAGCTGGCTGGCAGTGGATGTGGTGATCTGTGTATCCTAATACAGAGACTGGTGAATCCAGACATGACCCTCCCCCAGTCCATCTGATGGGCACTCTTGGATGTAAGTGAGGGACTCCGATGGGCTCCCTTGGATTTAAAGGGGGACTTTGTTGTGTACCCCTAAATGTAAGGGGACTCTTATGGGTACTCCTGGATGTAAGGGGAACTCTGATGGGTTCTTCTAGGTGTATGGGAGGACTCTAATGGGTAATCCTGAGGAACCTGATGGGCACTCCTAGATGTAGAGGGTACTCTGGTGGGCACTCCTGGATGTAAGTGGGGACTCTGATGGGCACTTATAGCAGTAAGGGGAACGCTGATGGGTAGTTCTAGATCAGGGGTCTCCAAACTGCAGCCTGAGGGCCAGATGTGGCCCTTTGCTAGCCCTTATCTGACCCTTGGGGCACTATTCCTCCCACTGATATGAAGCACTATTCCTCCCACTGGCACCAACAATGGGGCACTATTTTTCCCACCAATAAGGGGATACTATTCCTCCTACTAATAGGGACAGGACTCCTACTCCCATTGACCACCAACCCTAAGGCCATCTTTATTGTCACTCATGCCGGGTCCATGACATTTTCTGCTGGCCACAATCTGGCCCTCCTCAAGTCTGAAGGACAATAAACTGGCCCTTTGTTTGAAAAGTTTGGAGACCCCTGTTCTAGATGTACGGAAGGACTCTGATGGGGAATCCTGAGGAATCTGACGGGCACGCATAGAAGTAGAAGGAACTCTGGTGGGCACTCCTGGATGTAAGTGGGGACTCTGATGGGCACTTATAGCAGTAAAAGGGAACTCTGATGGGCACTCCTGGGTGTAAGTGGGGACTCTGATGGGCACTTATAGCAGTAAAAGGGAAACTCTGATGGGCACTCCTGGGTGTAAGTTGGGACTCTGACTAGCAGCGGCGGCCAGTCCATAAGGGATGCAGGGGCGTCGCTCCCCTAATCTCCAGGTGCCGTCCTCTAATCTCCATGCGCCGCCCCCCTAATCTCCATGTGCCGCCCCCCTAATCTCCATGTGTCGCCCCCCAATCTCCATGTGCCGCCCCCCAATCTCCATGTGTGTCGCCCCCCAATCTCCATGTGCCGCCCCCCTAATCTCCATGCGCCGCCCCCCTAATCTCCATGTGCCGCCCCCCAATCTCCATGTGTCGCCCCCCAATCTCCATGCGCCGCCCCCCTAATCTCCATGTGCCGCCCCCCAATCTCCATGTGTCGCCCCCCAATCTCCATGTGTCGCCCCCCTAATCTCCATGTGCCGCCCCCCTAATCTCCATGCGCTGCCCCCTAATCTCCATGCGGTGCTCCGGACGCATTGATTTCTACGAGTTTTGTTTTTTGAAGCACATGATTAGAGCCTGAGGCTCTAATTGACTTCAACAAGGTTGGGCACAGCCCCCCCCCGAGCCCACCCACTTGTGACATTAGCAAATCAATATTCACTTATGTCTTCTGGCTTCTCTTCCCGGCCAATCAGGACAGGAAGCGGATCTTAAGACTGGATTGGCCAGGAGGAGAAGCCTGGGAAGCTGCGACCTAGATTGTTGTTAGTGCGGACCTGGTGGGGGGGGGGGGGAGTTGTTTGCCACCCCCCCAAATAAAATCACAACTATCCCAACATTGACTGGGCAGAAGAGACCGCTTACTCATTAAAAGCCCGTCATTTCTTAAGTGTTCTACAGGACAACTTCATGTATCAATAGGTGGATTCCCCGACTAGGAGTAACGCACTGCTAGATCTTTTTTAATTACAAATAATACAGATCTGATTGCAGATGTGGAAATATGGGAACAACTTGGGAACTAGCAACCACAGAGTCATTACATTCCTCGTAAATCATAGGAAAAGGAGGCACGAGGGGAGTACAAGAACGCTGAATTTCAAAAGAGTCAACTTTTCTAAACTGCAATCAATGCTGTAGAATATCAAGTGGGACCAAATCCTTGAAGCATTGAACAAAGAGGAAAAATGTGAATGCTTTAGGAACATATCAGATAAATGTATCACGGAGTGCATTCCAAGGGGTAATAAATATAGAAGAACAAAGGTTAAACCTGGGAGGTCAAACCAAAATGTAAAGTGTCTTATGAAGGACAAAAAAAATGGCAATCAGAGGGGTCAGTGTCAACATTCCAACAATACAAGGAATGAAATGCGAGGTGTAAGAATGCAATCAGGGAGGCTAAAAAAAGACTATGAGAGACACATAGCGGAGGAGAGTAAAAAGTTTTTTTAAATATATTAACAGTAAAAAGGCGAGGACTGAACAAATAAGCCCCATAAAGGATGAGGATGGGAAGATGGTTACAGATGACAAGGAGAAGGCAGCTGTGCTAAATTTTTTCTTTTCCTCAGTCTTACGACCACGACAGTATTGTTAGCAACACGGCGCAAGGTCCACCCTTGTGGCTAACAGAGACCGGAGTCCGAAAAGGATTAGAGAGGCTTAACATAAATAAACCACCGGGACCAGATGGCTTACACCCAAAGATCCTTAAAGAACTTAGTCAGGTTATAGCCAGACCACTATTCCTAATCTTCATGGACAGCTTACTGACAGCTGATTGGCGAAAAGCCCACGTAGTACCAATATTCAAAAAAGGGCTAAGATCTATTCCTGGGAATTATAGGCCTGTCAGTCTAACATCGATAGTATGTAAACTATTTGAGGAGATAAGGGACTATATCCAAGAATTTGCTGATGAAAACAGTATCATTAGCAGTAATCAGCACGGGATTACGAGAGGTCGCTCTTGCCAAACCAACCTATTAACATTCTACGAGGAAGTGAGCTGCCACCTGGACAAAGGTGGGCCGGTGAATTTGGTCTATCTGGATTTTTGCAAAAGCATTTAAGACAGTCCCCCACAAACGCTTAATCTACAAGCTGAGGTCTGTAGGCGTGGACCACAGGGTATGTACCTGGATAGAAAACTGGCGTGTCCAAAGGGCGGTGATAAATAACGTGTACTCAGAATGGACTAGAGTGGTCAGTGGGGTACCCCAGGGCTCTGTTCTGGGACAAATTCTATTTGATTTATTTATAAATGATATAGAGGATGGGAAAACTAGCTCGAGCTCAGTGTTGGCTGATGACACAAAAATAAGCAGGGAAATAACATAGTTACATAGTAGGTGAGGTCGAAAAAAGACACCAAGTCCATCAAGTCCAACCTAATAAGTACAACATCACAGCAGAATATAGAAACTTTACAAGAGGACCTGAAGAAATTATTGGAATGGGCTACTGCATGGCAACCTAACACTGGTAAATGTAGGTAATGCACGTGGGTTGGTAGACATAAAAAACGCAAGTTACTCTTTAGTGAGAGAAACCCTAGGGGCTTCCAGGATGGAGAAAGATCTGGGGGTCCCAGTAGAAGACAATAGCATGCAGTGTCAAGCTTTGACTACCAAAGCCAGCAGAATATTAGCAGGCATTAAAAAAGGGATAATTCTACCACTTTATAAAACTCTGGTCCGGCCGCACCTGGAGTATGCGGTCCAGTTCTGGTCACCAGTCCTCAGGAAGGATGTGCTGGAACTGGAGAGGGTCCAGAGAAGGGCAGCTAAATTAATAAAGAGACTGGAGGATCTCAATTTTGAGGAATGACTTACAAGCGCTAAATTTGTTCTCCTTGGAGAAGAGACTCTTGAGAGGAGATATGATAGTGATATACAAATATCTCACCGGGGGATCCCAGTGTAAGTATGAAAATTTTCAGTCCCAGGGAACATAGGAGGACACGGGGCCACACAATGAGACTGGAAGAGAAGCGGTTTAACCTTAAGCTGCGTAGGGGGGGGGGGGTTTCACTGTCAGGATGGTAAGGATGTGGAACTCTCTTCCACAATCGGTGGTGTCGGAAGGAAGTATGGATAGTTTTAACCAATAGCTGACCAAATGGCACGGCTGGGCAAACAGGCGTACAGGCATGTCCCCTTTAAATCACGGCATTGTGGGCGCGTGCTCTGTGACCCTGCCCGCGGGTCCCGTAGCCTCGATGTCTGCCGGGGGCCCGCAATCATGTAACTGCAAGTAAGTAAATAAGAGCTTAACAATTTGGCTACAATGTATTATTAAGTGTTCCTGCATAGCAAGACCACTTACTGTTACCTCACATATATATTATTATTATAGCCAAATTTACTACCCTAACTCCTCCCACAGCTTTTACACTACATAGACAGTAATTGGTCCCATAGGAATGAATGGCGAAATGTTCAAAACTAGAGTGGGAGGTGACAAAAGCTGACAACCCCATGATCAGCCAAAATATCATGACCACAACATGATCAGCCAAAACATTATGACCACCCCATGAAAAAAATAATAATCATTTTTGAAAAAAAAAAATAATAATAAAAAAAAAAAGTTTTGAAGAAAAAAAAAAATTAAAAAAAATAATAATAATTTTTGAAAAAAAAAAAATCGTTTTTGAAAAAAAATGTTCAGCTCTTTCAGCTAATGATGGGACTTCTTCAACTTTTTTACTACTATTTATACTTTTTAAAATATTAAGCTTTTTAACACTTTCCACAGTTACTCCAACCACACAACAGTTACTCAAGCCACTCCTCCCAGTTACTCCGCCCACTCCAGTCGTAGAGGCAAGAACACTTTTCACAATTTCCCCAGAAATTGTAGCTTTTCTAGTTGTAGTTATTATTATTATTATGGTAACTCACATGCACATCTGTCATTAGATTGGTGTTGATCAGATTTCGGTCATATGGCACTAAAGTCACCTTCTCAAACGTCAAATATTTCTCTCCTCCAAACGTGTACTGCAATGGGGATATAGAAGTTCATTATATGGTTGACTCAAATACACAACACATAGAGCAAGACAAATCACATTGCATCAATAATATTGCAATTGTTTAGGGTGAAATTTTAAATACAACATTCAGGACAAAATGACGGGGCCTTTCTAAAGCCTTCATGCCAAGACCACCACTGCCTTGCTAAAGAAGCTGAGGGTAAAGGTGATGGACTGGCCAAGCATGTCTCCAGACCTAAACCCTATTGATCATCTGTGGGACATCCTCAAACGGAAGGTGGAGGAGCGCAAGGTCTCTAACATCCACCAGCTCTGTGATGTCATCATGGGGGAGGGGAAGAGGACTTCAGTGACAACCTGTGAAGCTCTGGTGACCTCCATGTCCAAGAGGGTTAAGGCAGTGCTGGAAAATAATGGAGACCACACAAAATATTGACACTTTGGGCCCAATTTGGACATTTTCACTTAGGGGTGTACTGACTTTTGTTGCCAGCGGTTTAGACATTAATGGCTGTGTGTTGAGTTATTTTGAGGGGACAGTAAATTTACACTGTTATGCGGCGTACACACGAGCGGATTTTCCGTCGGAAGAAAAATTGGATGATTTTTCCAGAGGAATTCCGCTCAAGCTTGGCTCGCATACACACGGGTCACACAACAGTTCTCTGAAGTTTGGACCGTCAAGAACGCGGTGATGACGTACAACACTACGATGAGCCGAGAAAATGAAGTTCAATGCTTCCGAGCATGCGTCAAATTGTTTCTGAGCATGCATAGGAATTTTGCGCGTCGGAATTGGTACAGACGATCGGAATCTCCGATCGGAGCTTTTTCCGACCGAAAAATAGAGAACCTGCTTCTCAATCTTTTGCTGGCGGGAATTCCGCCAGCAAGAGTCCGATGGAGCATACACACGGTCGGAATTTCCGACCAAAAGCTCACATCGGAATTTTACTGGGGGAATTTCCGATCGTGTGTACGGGGCATGATACAAGCTGTACACTCACTACTTTACATTGTAGCAAAGTGTCATTTCTTCAGTGTTGTCACATGAAAAGATAGAAGAAAAGATTTACACAAATGTGACTGAGGGGTGTACTTACTTTTGTGATATACTGTATAACAATCATGGTGATACCAATCAGGAAAGGTTGAGTACATTGCAACCGAGGTCATCAAGAGAAATGTCAAAGTAAATCATTTATCTGTACCACCATATGTTCTCAGAGGCCGTACATGATGATATTTGAGCAAATGGAAATATTGTGGTAACTGACAAGCAAGAGGTGCCAGACTAGTATATCAGACAGTCTATGAATCTTCCATTGGTGTGCACCCTAAAGCTCAAACACACTATATTGTCAAAAGTATTGGGACGCCTGCCTTTACACACACATGAACTTTAATGACATCCCAGTCTTAGCCCGTAGGGTTCAATATTGAGTTGGCTCCGCCCTTTGCAGCTATAACAGCTTCAACTCTTCTGGGAAGGCCGTCCACGAGGTTTAGGAGGGTGTATATGGGAATGTTTGACCATTCTTCCAGAAGAGCATTTGTGAGGTCAGGCACTGATGTTGGGTGAGAAGGCTTGGCTCGCAGTCTCAAAATGTCATCCCAAATGTGTTCTATCGGGTTGAGGTCAGGACTCTGTGCAGGCCAGTCAACATCCTACACCCCAAACTCGCTCATCCATGTCTTTATAAACCTTGCTTTGTGCACTGGTGGAGGGGGGATTATGGTGTGTGTGTGTGGGGGGGGGGGATTATGATGTGGGGTTGTTTTTCAAGGGTTTGGGCTTGTCCCCCCTTACTTCCAGTGAAGGGAACTCTTAAGGTGTCAGCATACCAAGACATTTTGGATAATTTCATGTTCCTAATTTTGTGGGAACAGTTTGGGGGTGGCCAAACTATAAAGACATGGATGAGCGAGTTTGGGGTGGAGAAACTTGACTGGCCTGCAAAGAGTCCTGACCTCAACCCAATAGAACACCTTTGGGATGAATTAGAGGGGAGACTGCGAGCCAGGCCTTCTCGTCCAACATCAGTGCCTCATAGACACACTCCTAAACCTTGTGGACGGCCTTCCCAGAAGAGGTGAAGCTGTTATAGCTGCAGAGGGCGGAGCCAACTCAATATTGAACCCTACGGACTAAGACTGGGAGGCCATTAAAGTTCATGTGCGTGTAAAGGCAGAAAAATTCAGAAATTCATTGGATTCAATAGGGAATGCGGTTTTAGGCATTACCAGCTTGTAAGGGCTCTAATAGCGTTCGTTTTTTGTTTTTTGTTTTTTGTTTTTCTCTCTACTTTTTGGTACATTTTTTGTTTTTATAGACAGCAGGGAATAAAGTCCACATAGCAATGAGAAAGAACATTTCAGGGAAATTTATCCAACTGAGAATCTGCCAATTTTCGTTGTGAAATCAAGCTTGGAAATATTTTTGCGCTTATCCCTGCCGATAGGCAATTCAGCTTGCCAGGCTCTGGCCAATACGTAAAATGTAATTGTCTGCGCCCCACTGGAAAACGTGAAATCAATTCACTAAATAACAACAATATCATGATTACAAAAATGATGAATAATATAAAATAGAAACCTTTGTATCTGCTTCCACCACCACCGCAATGTCCTCAATACGGATACCAAAAAGTCCTTCATGGTAGTAGCCTGGTTCTACGGAGGAAGGAAAATAAATGTTTGATGTGAGTAAACCCAAAGGTAATGTTTTCTGTGCAAAGGGTGGATCCCAGGAACATTTTTAAGTGTCTCAAAAGGCCCCCCCCCCCCCCAATCATCACCTACCCGTTTAACCAGTGAGTCAGTCCAGTGGGATCTCCAAACCTAAAGGGCTCCATCTCTTGTAAGCCTTTTAGTGGCCTCTGTCCTTAGTCATTATGAGACTAGGAAAAACATCCCTTTGTTTGTTTTTGCACCCTATGTAGTAATTGGGGTGTGCCCAGGCACACCTGGCACACCTATGAGTGGGAGCCAATGGTTCCCACTGCTATCAACCTGTCCAATGAGAAGTGAGAGAGTGGAGACAGAGAGAGAGATGCTGTTCTCGTGCACAGCGCTGGATGGAGATTGGATGGACCTTGTTATCTACATATGAATTAAATAGTAAACACTGATCTATTGTATTTACTGGGCATCAATGACCTCCTGCCATAAAACGGTAAAAGGCTGGCTTCAGAACATTGTGCTAACACAGGAATGACGCCAATATAAACAAAAAAAAAACAAGAACTTCTACTAGAGAGATAAAAAAATAATATTAATAAAATAATATTAAGTGTTATAGTACCAATTGATGTGAACATTCCTTTGGTAAAAGCAATATTCCCAGCCCGCAATCCAACCGGCCCTAGAGATGGGAAATGACAATAAAGAGAGTTATTTTCTTAGTGCACATTATTATTATTATTATTATTATTAATATTTTTATACAGATGGAGCCAATTTATGTCTCTAATATTATTTTCTATGACAGTTTTTTTTTTAACTTTTTTTAACAATGCATAAAAGTTTTCCATGGTTAGTGGCATGAAATTTAATGTGAAACTACAGTATAATATTTTGGGTGTCAATTTTATTTTTTATTATTGTTGTATCTTTTTTTTACAGATGTTTATTGCAGGGAACACCGACTACAATGGTGTTATGCAGTATTCTGTTTTTCTTTTCCTAAACGGCTTATTTAACCACTTGACTTCCTGAAGGTGTTACCCCCCCCTTCATGACCAGGGCATTTTTTACTATTCAGCACTGCGCTACTTCAAGGGGCAATTGTTCGGTCATGCAACACTGTAATCAAATTCAATTCGGTACTGCATACATCAGCTCCCCCGCACCTCTATCCACATGCAGTACTGCATACACCGGCGCCCCTGCACCTCTGGCCACATGCGGTACTGCATACACTGGCGCCCCCGCACCTCTATCAACATGCAGTACTGCATACACCGGCGCCCCTGCACCTCTGGCCACATGCGGTACTGCATACACCAACGCCCCCTCACCTCTGGCCACATGCGGTACTGCATACACTGGCCCCCCCTTACCTCTGGCCACATGCGGTACTGCATACACCGGCGCCCCCGCACCTCTGGCCACATGCGGTACTGCATACACCAGCGCCCCATGCACCTCTGGCCACATGCGGTACTGCATACACCTGTACCCCCTCACCTCTGGCCACATGCGGTACTGCATACACCGGTGCCCCCACATCTCTGGCCACATGCGGTACTGCATACACCGGCACCCCTTACCTCTGGCCACATGGGGTACTGCATACACTGGCGCCCTTGCACCTCTGGCCACATGCGGTACTGCATACACCGGCGTCCCCTCACCTCTGGCCACATGCGGTACGGCATACACCGGCACTCCAGCACCTCTGGCCATATACAGTACTGCATACACCTGAAGTCACTGTGGAATGAATTAGCTGTTTCCATTGATTCCTATGGGGAAACTCGCTTTGATATGTGAGTGCTTTGGATTACAAGCATTCTTCTGGAACGGATTATGCTCCTAATCCAAGGTACTACTGTATAAGCAAAAAAAGTCCAAAGATTTTGAAAGCCCCCTGCCATTATTTTCTACTTTCTGTTATAAAACATATCCAATAAATTCAAATTTATTCATAAATTTAGGTCAAAATGTATTCTGCTACATGTATTCGGGAAAAAAAAAAAATCCCAGTAAGTGTATATTAATTGATTTGTGTGGAAGGTATAGCGTCTACAAACTATGTTATAGATACTGGGATTTACACATCTATAGACGCTATACTGGTAATGGCGGTGATCAGCGACTTATAGTGGGGGACTTTGATAGTGTGGTGGGAAATCTGGCGCTAACTGACACTGATGTTGCTAGTGGCACTAATACATATATAATACTAATACTAGTATACTAATACTAATTCATATATAATACTGTACATTGTACTAATGACCCTGGCTGGTAAGGGGGTTAACATCAAGGGGCAATCAAGGGGTTAACTGTGTGCCTAACAAGTGTAAGGCTCCTCTGGAACTCCCTACCCCAATCTGTCCAACTATCTCTTACTCTGCCCACTTTCAGATGATCCCCGAACACTCATCTCTTCAGAGAAGCCTATCCGGCCCCCCACCTAACAACTGTACATTTATTTTCTCCATCAGCTCATCCCCCACAGTTATTACCTCTTGTATCTCTTAACCCTCCTTGATAGATAGTACTCCTACTACTTGAACTCTCTGCGGCCTTTGATACTGCTGACCACCCGCTCCTTCTCAATAAACTCCATTCCCTTGGCCTCCGAGATTCTGCTCTATCCGGGTTCTCTGCCTACCTATCACTGCGCTCCTTCAGTGTCACCTACAACTCTGTCTCCTCCTCTCCATTGCCCATTCCTGTGGGGGTCCCCCAAGGCTCTGTTCTTGGACCCCTTCTCTTCTCTATCTACACCTCCTCCCTCAAGTCACTTAATAACCGCCCACGGCTTCCAATACCATCTATACACCAATGAGACCCAAATCTATCTGTCTACTCCTCACCTCACTCCTTCAGTCTCCTCTCACATTACTAACTTACTAACTGACATATCAGAATGGATGTCGCACCACTTCCTTTTACTAAATCTCTCTAAAATTGAGCTATTAATATTCCCCCCCCCCCCCGCCCGTGCCCCCCTCCATGACTTTTCCATCAAAATCAACAATGCAACCATCAGTCCCTCCCCTCACGCCAGGGTACTCGGTGTAATCCTAGACTCTGACTTGTCATTTCAGCCTCAAGTCCAATCGTTCTCAAAAGTTTGTAGAATTCACCTCCGTAACATCTCTAAACCACGCCCCTTTTTATCAAATGAAACCACCAAACTCCTCATTCACTCCCTCGTTATCTCTCGCCATGACTATTGCAACTCATTGGCCTACCTCTCCATAGGCTCCTCCCCTCTTCAGTCTATCATGAATGCTGCTGCCAGACTTATCCACCTTACCCACCGCTCAGCGTCCGCCAACCCTCTCCTCCAATCCCTACACTGGTCTCCATTCAGTGTCCACCAACCCTCTCCTCCAATCCCTACACTGGTCTCCATTCAGTGTCTGCCAACCCTCTCCACCAATCCCTACACTGGTCTCCATTCAGTGTCTGCCAACCCTCTCCTCCAATCCCTACACTGGTCTCCATTCAGTGTCTGCCAACCCTCTCCACCAATCCCTACACTGGTCTCCATTCAGTGTCTGCCAACCCTCTCCTCCAATCCCTACACTGGCCTCCATTCAGTGTCTGACAACCCTCTCCACCAATCCCTACACTGGTCTCCATTCAGTGTCTGCCATCCCTCTCCTCCAATCCCTACACTGGTCTCCATTCAGTGTCTGACAACCCTCTCCTCCAATCCCTACACTGGTCTCCATTCAGTGTCTGACAACCCTCTCCTCCAATCCCTACACTGGTCTCCATTCAGTGTCCGACAACCTTCTCCTCCAATCCCTACACTGGTCTCCATTCAGTGTCCGCCAACCCTCTCCTCCAATCCCTACACTGGTCTCCATTCAGTGTCTGCCAACCTTCTCCTCCAATCCCTACACTGGTCTCCATTCAGTGTCCGCCAACCCTCTCCTCCAATCCCTACACTGGTCTCCATTCAGTGTCTGCCAACCCTCTCCTCCAATCCCTACACTGGTCTCCATTCAGTGTCCGCCAACCCTCTCCTCCAATCCCTACATTGGTCTCCATTCAGTGTCTGCCAACCCTCTCCACCAATCCCTACACTGGTCTCCATTCAGTGTCTGCCAACCCTCTCCTCCAATCCCTACACTGGTCTCCATTCAGTGTCTGACAACCCTCTCCTCCAATCCCTACACTGGTCTCCATTCAGTGTCTGACAACCCTCTCCTCCAATCCCTACACTGGTCTCCATTCAGTGTCCGACAACCTTCTCCTCCAATCCCTACACTGGTCTCCATTCAGTGTCCGCCAACCTTCTCCTCCAATCCCTACACTGGTCTCCATTCAGTGTCTGCCAACCTTCTCCTCCAATCCCTACACTGGTCTCCATTCAGTGTCCGCCAACCTTCTCCTCCAATCCCTACACTGGTCTCCATTCAGTGTCCGCCAACCCTCTCCTCCAATCCCTACACTGGTCTCCATTCAGTGTCTGCCAACCCTCTCCTCCAATCCCTACACTGGTCTCCATTCAGTGTCCGCCAACCCTCTCCTCCAATCCCTACACTGGTCTCCATTCAGTGTCTGCCAACCCTCTCCTCCAATCCCTACACTGGTCTCCATTCAGTGTCTGCCAACCCTCTCCTCCAATCCCTACACTGGTCTCCATTCAGTGTCTGCCAACCCACTCCTCCAATCCCTACACTGGCCTCCATTCAGTGTCTGCCAACCCTCTCCTCCAATCCCTACACTGGCCTCCATTCAGTGTCTGCCAACCCTCTCCTCCAATCCCTACACTGGTCTCCATTCAGTGTCTGCCACCCCTCTCCTCCAATCCCTACACTGACCTCCATTCAGTGTCTGCCAACCCTCTCCTCCAGTCCCTACACTGGTCTCCATTCAGTGTCTGCCAACCCTCTCCTCCAGTCCCTACACTGGTCTCCATTCAGTGTCTGCCAACCCTCTCCTCCAATCCCTACACTGGTCTCCATTCAGTGTCCGCCAACCCTCTCCTCCAATCCCTACACTGGTCTCCATTTAGTGTCTGCCAACCCTCTCCTCCAATCCCTACACTGGTCTCCATTCAGTGTCTGCCAACCCTCTCCTCCAATCCCTACACTGGTCTCCATTCAGTGTCTGCCAACCCTCTTCTCCAATCCCTACACTGGCCTCCATTCAGTGTCTGCCAACCCTCTCCTCCAATCCCTACACTGGTCTCCATTCAGTGTCTGCCAACCCTCTCCACCAATCCCTACACTGGTCTCCATTCAGTGTCTGCCATCCCTCTCCACCAATCCCTACACTGGTCTCCATTCAGTGTCTGGAAAACCCTCTCCTCCAATCCCTACACTGGTCTCCATTCAGTGCCTGACAACCCTCTCCTCCAATCCCTACACTGGCCTCCATTCAGTGTCTGACAACCCTCTCCTCCAATCCCTACACTGGCCTCCATTCAGTGTCTGCCACCCCTCTCCTCCAATCCCTACACTGGCCTCCATTCAGTGTCTGCCAACCCTCTCCTCCAATCCCTACACTGGTTTCCATTCAGTGTCTGCCACCCCTCTCCTCCAATCCCTACACTGGTCTCCATTCAGTGTCTGCCAACCCTCTCCTCCAATCCCTACACTGGTCTCCATTCAGTGTCTGCCAACCCTCTCCACCAATCCCTACACTGGTCTCCATTCAGTGTCTGCCAACCCTCTCCTCCAATCCCTACACTGGCCTCCATTCAGTGTCTGACAACCCTCTCCACCAATCCCTACACTGGTCTCCATTCAGTGTCTGCCATCCCTCTCCTCCAATCCCTACACTGGTCTCCATTCAGTGTCTGACAACCCTCTCCTCCAATCCCTACACTGGTCTCCATTCAGTGTCTGACAACCCTCTCCTCCAATCCCTACACTGGTCTCCATTCAGTGTCCGACAACCTTCTCCTCCAATCCCTACACTGGTCTCCATTCAGTGTCCGCCAACCCTCTCCTCCAATCCCTACACTGGTCTCCATTCAGTGTCTGCCAACCTTCTCCTCCAATCCCTACACTGGTCTCCATTCAGTGTCTGACAACCCTCTCCTCCAATCCCTACACTGGTCTCCATTCAGTGTCTGACAACCCTCTCCTCCAATCCCTACACTGGTCTCCATTCAGTGTCCGACAACCTTCTCCTCCAATCCCTACACTGGTCTCCATTCAGTGTCCGCCAACCCTCTCCTCCAATCCCTACACTGGTCTCCATTCAGTGTCTGCCAACCCTCTCCTCCAATCCCTACATTGGTCTCCATTCAGTGTCTGCCAACCCTCTCCACCAATCCCTACACTGGTCTCCATTCAGTGTCTGCCAACCCTCTCCTCCAATCCCTACACTGGTCTCCATTCAGTGTCTGACAACCCTCTCCTCCAATCCCTACACTGGTCTCCATTCAGTGTCTGACAACCCTCTCCTCCAATCCCTACACTGGTCTCCATTCAGTGTCCGACAACCTTCTCCTCCAATCCCTACACTGGTCTCCATTCAGTGTCCGCCAACCTTCTCCTCCAATCCCTACACTGGTCTCCATTCAGTGTCTGCCAACCTTCTCCTCCAATCCCTACACTGGTCTCCATTCAGTGTCCGCCAACCTTCTCCTCCAATCCCTACACTGGTCTCCATTCAGTGTTCGCCAACCCTCTCCTCCAATCCCTACACTGGTCTCCATTCAGTGTCTGCCAACCCTCTCCTCCAATCCCTACACTGGTCTCCATTCAGTGTCCGCCAACCCTCTCCTCCAATCCCTACACTGGTCTCCATTCAGTGTCTGCCAACCCTCTCCTCCAATCCCTACACTGGTCTCCATTCAGTGTCTGCCAACCCTCTCCTCCAATCCTTACACTGGTCTCCATTCAGTGTCTGCCAACCCTCTCCTCCAATCCCTACACTGGTCTCCATTCAGTGTCTGACAACCTTCTCCTCCAATCCCTACACTGGTCTCCATTCAGTGTCTGCCAACCCTCTCCTCCAATCCCTACACTGATCTCCATTCAGTGTCTGCCAACCCTCTCCTCCAATCCCTACACTGGTCTCCATTCAGTGTCTGCCAACCCACTCCTCCAATCCCTACACTGGCCTCCATTCAGTGTCTGCCAACCCTCTCCTCCAATCCCTACACTGGCCTCCATTCAGTGTCTGCCAACCCTCTCCTCCAATCCCTACACTGGTCTCCATTCAGTGTCTGCCACCCCTCTCCTCCAATCCCTACACTGACCTCCATTCAGTGTCTGCCAACCCTCTCCTCCAGTCCCTACACTGGTCTCCATTCAGTGTCTGCCAACCCTCTCCTCCAGTCCCTACACTGGTCTCCATTCAGTGTCTGCCAACCCTCTCCTCCAATCCCTACACTGGTCTCCATTCAGTGTCCGCCAACCCTCTCCTCCAATCCCTACACTGGTCTCCATTTAGTGTCTGCCAACCCTCTCCTCCAATCCCTACACTGGCCTCCATTCAGTGTCTGCCACCCCTCTCCTCCAATCCCTACACTGGCCTCCATTCAGTGTCTGACAACCCTCTCCTCCAATCCCTACACTGGTCTCCATTCAGTGTCTGACAACCCTCTCCTCCAATCCCTACACTGGTCTCCATTCAGTGTCTGCCAACCCTCTCCTCCAATCCCTACACTGGTCTCCATTCAGTGTCTGCCAACCCTCTCCTCCAATCCCTACACTGGTCTCCATTCAGTGTCTGCCAACCTTCTTCTCCAATCCCTACACTGGCCTCCATTCAGTGTCTGCCAACCCTCTCCTCCAATCCCTACACTGGCCTCCATTCAGTGTCTAGAAAACCCTCTCCTCCAATCCCTACACTGGTCTCCATTCAGTGTCTGCCATCCCTCTCCTCCAATCCCTACACTGGTCTCCATTTAGTGTCTGCCAACCCTCTCCTCCAATCCCCACACTGGTCTCCATTCAGTGTCTGACAACCCTCTCCTCCAATCCCTACACTGGTCTCCATTCAGTGTCTGACAACCCTCTCCTCCAATCCCTACACTGGCCTCCATTCAGTGTCTGCCACCCTTCTCCTCCAATCCGTACACTGGCCTCCATTCAGTGTCTGCCAACCCTCTCCTCCAATCCCTACACTGGATTCCATTCAGTGTCTCCACCCCTCTCCTCCAATCCCTACACTGGTCTCCATTCAGTGTCTGCCAACCCTCTCCTCCAATCCCTACACTGGCCTCCATTCAGTGTCTGCCACCCCTCTCCTCCAATCCCTACACTGGCCTCCATTCAGTGTCTGCCACCCCTCTCCTCCAATCCCTACACTGGCCTCCATTCAGTGTCTGCCATCCCTCTCCTCCAATCCCTACACTGGTCTCCATTCAGTGTCTGCCAACCCTCTCCTCCAATCCCTACACTGGTCTCCATTCAGTGTCTGCCAACCCTCTCCTCCAATCCCTACACTGGTCTCCATTCAGTGTCTGCCAACCCTCTCCTCCAATCCCTACACTGGTCTCCATTCAGTGTCTGCCAACCCTCTCCTCCAATCCCTACACTGGTCTCCATTCAGTGTCTGCCAACCCTCTCCTCCAATCCCTACACTGGCCTCCATTCAGTGTCTGCCACCCCTCTCCACCAATCCCTACACTGGCCTCCATTCAGTGTCTGCCACCCCTCTCCTCCAATCCCTACACTGGTCTCCATTCAGTGTCTGACAACCCTCTCCTCCAATCCCTACACTGGCCTCCATTCAGTGTCTGCCAACCCTCTCCTCCAATCCCTACACTGGTCTCCATTCAGTGTCTGCCAACCCTCTCCTCCAATCCCTACACTGGTCTCCATTCAGTGTCTGCCAACCCTCTCCTCCAATCCCTACACTGGCCTCCATTCAGTGTCTGCCACCCCTCTCCACCAATCCCTACACTGGCCTCCATTCAGTGTCTGCCACCCCTCTCCTCCAATCCCTACACTGGCCTCCATTCAGTGTCTGACAACCCTCTCCTCCAATCCCTACACTGGCCTCCATTCAGTGTCTGCCAACCCTCTCCTCCAATCCCTACACTGGTCTCCATTCAGTGTCTGCCAACCCTCTCCTCCAATCCCTACACTGGTCTCCATTCAGTGTCTGTCAACCCTCTTCTCCAATCCCTACACTGGTCTCCATTCAGTGTCTGCCAACCCTCTCCTCCAATCCCTACACTGGCCTCCATTCAGTGTCTGGAAAACCCTCTCCTCCAATCCCTACACTGGTCTCCATTCAGTGTCTGCCATCCCTCTCCTCCAATCCCTACACTGGTCTCCATTTAGTGTCTGCCAACCCTCTCCTCCAATCCCTACACTGGTCTCCATTCAGTGTCTGACAACCCTCTCCTCCAATCCCTACACTGGCCTCCATTCAGTGTCTGCCACCCCTCTCCTCCAATCCCTACACTGGCCTCCATTCAGTGTCTGACAACCCTCTCCTCCAATCCCTACACTGGTCTCCATTCAGTGTCTGCCAACCCTCTCCTCCAATCCCTACACTGGTCTCCATTCAGTGTCTGCCAACCCTCTCCTCCAATCCCTACACTGGTCTCCATTCAGTGTCTGCCAACCCTCTCCTCCAATCCCTACACTGGTCTCCATTCAGTGTCTGCCAACCCTCTCCTCCAATCCCTACACTGGCCTCCATTCAGTGTCTGCCACCCCTCTCCACCAATCCCTACACTGGCCTCCATTCAGTGTCTGCCACCCCTCTCCTCCAATCCCTACACTGGTCTCCATTCAGTGTCTGACAACCCTCTCCTCCAATCCCTACACTGGCCTCCATTCAGTGTCTGCCAACCCTCTCCTCCAATCCCTACACTGGTCTCCATTCAGTGTCTGCCAACCCTCTCCTCCAATCCCTACACTGGCCTCCATTCAGTGTCTGCCACCCCTCTCCACCAATCCCTACACTGGCCTCCATTCAGTGTCTGCCACCCCTCTCCTCCAATCCCTACACTGGCCTCCATTCAGTGTCTGACAACCCTCTCCTCCAATCCCTACACTGGCCTCCATTCAGTGTCTGCCAACCCTCTCCTCCAATCCCTACACTGGTCTCCATTCAGTGTCTGCCAACCCTCTCCTCCAATCCCTACACTGGTCTCCATTCAGTGTCTGTCAACCCTCTTCTCCAATCCCTACACTGGTCTCCATTCAGTGTCTGCCAACCCTCTCCTCCAATCCCTACACTGGCCTCCATTCAGTGTCTGGAAAACCCTCTCCTCCAATCCCTACACTGGTCTCCATTCAGTGTCTGCCATCCCTCTCCTCCAATCCCTACACTGGTCTCCATTTAGTGTCTGCCAACCCTCTCCTCCAATCCCTACACTGGTCTCCATTCAGTGTCTGACAACCCTCTCCTCCAATCCCTACACTGGCCTTCATTCAGTGTCTGCCACCCCTCTCCTCCAATCCCTACACTGGCCTCCATTCAGTGTCTGCCAACCCTCTCCTCCAATCCCTACACTGGTTTCCATTCAGTGTCTGCCAACCCTCTCCTCCAATCCCTACACTGGTCTCCATTCAGTGTCTGCCAACCCTCTCCTCCAATCCCTACACTGGTCTCCATTCAGTGTCTGCCAACCCTCTCCTCCAATCCCTACACTGGTCTCCATTCAGTGTCTGCCATCCCTCTCCACCAATCCCTACACTGGTCTCCATTCAGTGTCTGCCAACCCTCTCCTCCAATCCCTACACTGGTCTCCATTCAGTGTCTGCCAACCCTCTTCTCCAATCCCTACACTGGCCTCCATTCAGTGTCTGCCAACCCTCTCCTCCAATCCCTACACTGGCCTCCATTCAGTGTCTGGAAAACCCTCTCCTCCAATCCCTACACTGGTCTCCATTCAGTGTCTGCCATCCCTCTCCTCCAATCCCTACACTGGTCTCCATTTAGTGTCTGCCAACTCTCTCCTCCAATCCCTACACTGGTCTCCATTCAGTGTCTGACAACCCTCTCCTCCAATCCCTACACTGGCCTCCATTCAGTGTCTGCCACCCCTCTCCTCCAATCCCTACACTGGCCTCCATTCAGTGTCTGCCAACCCTCTCCTCCAATCCCTACACTGGTTTCCATTCAGTGTCTGCCACCCCTCTCCTCCAATCCCTACACTGATCTCCATTCAGTGTCTGCCAACCCTCTCCTCCAATCCCTACACTGGCCTCCATTCAGTGTCTGCCAACCCTCTCCTCCAATCCCTACACTGGCCTCCATTCAGTGTCTGCCACCCCTCTCCTCCAATCCCTACACTGGCCTCCATTCAGTGTCTGACAACCCTCTCCTCCAATCCCTACACTGGTCTCCATTCAGTGTCTGCCAACCCTCTCCTCCAATCCCTACACTGGTCTCCATTCAGTGTCTGCCAACCCTCTCCTCCAATCCCTACACTGGTCTCCATTCAGTGTCTGCCAACCCTTTCCTCCAATCCCTACACTGGTCTCCATTCAGTGTCTGCCAACCCTCTCCTCCAATCCCTACACTGGTCTCCATTCAGTGTCTGCCAACCCTCTCCTCCAATCCCTACACTGGTCTCCATTCAGTGTCTGCCAACCCTCTCCTCCAATCCCTACACTGGTCTCCATTCAGTGTCTGCCAACCCTCTCCTCCAATCCCTACACTGGCCTCCATTCAGTGTCTGGAAAACCCTCTCCTCCAATCCCTACACTGGTCTCCATTCAGTGTCTGCCATCCCTCTCCTCCAATCCCTACACTGGTCTCCATTTAGTGTCTGCCAACCCTCTCCTCCAATCCCTACACTGGTCTCCATTCAGTGTCTGCCAACCCTCTCCTCCAATCCCTACACTGGTCTCCATTCAGTATCTGCCAACCCTCTCCTCCAATCCCTACACTGGCCTCCATTCAGTGTCTGCCAACCCTTTTCTCCAATCCCTACACTGGTCTCCATTCAGTGTCTGCCAACCCTCTCCTCCAATCCCTACACTGGTCTCCATTCAGTGTCTGCCAACCCTCTCCTCCAATCCCTACACTGGTCTCCATTCAGTGTCTGCCAACCCTCTCCTCCAATCCCTACACTGGTCTCCATTCAGTGTCTGCCAACCCTCTCCTCCAATCCCTACACTGGCCTCCATTCAGTGTCTGCCACCCCTCTCCACCAATCCCTACACTGGCCTCCATTCAGTGTCTGCCACCCCTCTCCTCCAATCCCTACACTGGCCTCCATTCAGTGTCTGACAACCCTCTCCTCCAATCCCTACACTGGCCTCCATTCAGTGTCTGCCAACCCTCTCCTCCAATCCCTACACTGGTCTCCATTCAGTGTCTGCCAACCCTCTCCTCCAATCCCTACACTGGCCTCCATTCAGTGTCTGCCACCCCTCTCCTCCAATCCCTACACTGGCCTCCATTCAGTGTCTGCCACCCCTCTCCTCCAATCCCTACACTGGCCTCCATTCAGTGTCTGCCAACCCTCTCCTCCAATCCCTACACTGGCCTCCATTCAGTGTCTGCCACCTCTCTCCTCCAATCCCTACACTGGTCTCCATTCAGTGTCTGCCAACCCTCTCCACCAATCCCTACACTGGTCTCCATTCAGTGTCTGCCAACCCTCTCCTCCAATCCCTACACTGGTCTCCATTCAGTGTCTGCCAACCCTCTCCTCCAATCCCTACACTGGCCTCCATTCAGTGTCTGCCAACCCTCTCCACCAATCCCTACACTGGCCTCCATTCAGTGTCTGCCACCCCTCTCCACCAATCCCTACACTGGCCTCCATTCAGTGTCTGCGAAACCCTCTCCTCCAATCCCTACACTGGTCTCCATTCAGTGTCTGCCAACCCTCTCCTCCAATCCCTACACTGGCCTCCATTCAGTGTCTGACAACCCTCTCCTCCAATCCCTACACTGGTCTCCATTCAGTGTCTGCCATCCCTCTCCTCCAATCCCTACACTGGCCTCCATTCAGTGTCTGACAACCCTCTCCTCCAATCCCTACACTGGTCTCCATTCAGTGTCTGACAACCCTCTCCTCCAATCCCTACACTGGTCTCCATTCAGTGTCTGACAACCCTCTCCTCCAATCCCTACACTGGTCTCCATTCAGTGTCTGACAACCCTCTCCTCCAATCCCTACACTGGTCTCCATTCAGTGTCTGACAACCCTCTCCTCCAATCCCTACACTGGTCTCCATTCAGTGTCCGACAACCTTCTCCTCCAATCCCTACACTGGTCTCCATTCAGTGTCCGCCAACCTTCTCCTCCAATCCCTACACTGGTCTCCATTCAGTGTCCGCCAACCTTCTCCTCCAATTCCTACACTGGTCTCCATTCAGTGTCCGCCAACCTTCTCCTCCAATCCCTACACTGGTCTCCATTCAGTGCCCGCCAACCTTCTCCTCCAATCCCTACACTGGTCTCCATTCAGTGTCCGCCAACCCTCTCCTCCAATCCCTACACTGGTCTCCATTCAGTGTCTGCCAACCCTCTCCTCCAATCCCTACACTGGTCTCCATTCAGTGTCCGCCAACCCTCTCCTCCAATCCCTACACTGGTCTCCATTCAGTGTCTGCCAACCCTCTCCTCCAATCCCTACACTGGTCTCCATTCAGTGTCTGCCAACCCTCTCCTCCAATCCTTACACTGGTCTCCATTCAGTGTCTGCCAACCCTCTCCTCCAATCCCTACACTGGTCTCCATTCAGTGTCTGACAACCTTCTCCTCCAATCCCTACACTGGTCTCCATTCAGTGTCTGCCAACCCTCTCCTCCAATCCCTACACTGATCTCCATTCAGTGTCTGCCAACCCTCTCCTCCAATCCCTACACTGGTCTCCATTCAGTGTCTGCCAACCCACTCCTCCAATCCCTACACTGGCCTCCATTCAGTGTCTGCCAACCCTCTCCTCCAATCCCTACACTGGCCTCCATTCAGTGTCTGCCAACCCTCTCCTCCAATCCCTACACTGGCCTCCATTCAGTGTCTGCCAACCCTCTCCTCCAATCCCTACACTGGTCTCCATTCAGTGTCTGCCACCCCTCTCCTCCAATCCCTACACTGACCTCCATTCAGTGTCTGCCAACCCTCTCCTCCAGTCCCTACATTGGTCTCCATTCAGTGTCTGCCAACCCTCTCCTCCAATCCCTACACTGGTCTCCATTCAGTGTCCGCCAACCCTCTCCTCCAATCCCTACACTGGTCTCCATTTAGTGTCTGCCAACCCTCTCCTCCAATCCCTACACTGGTCTCCATTCAGTGTCTGCCAACCCTCTCCTCCAATCCCTACACTGGTCTCCATTCAGTGTCTGCCAACCCTCTCCTCCAATCCCTACACTGGTCTCCATTCAGTGTCTGCCAACCCTCTTCTCCAATCCCTACACTGGCCTCCATTCAGTGTCTGCCAACCCTCTCCTCCAATCCCTACACTGGTCTCCATTCAGTGTCTGCCATCCCTCTCCACCAATCCCTACACTGGTCTCCATTCAGTGTCTGGAAAACCCTCTCCTCCAATCCCTACACTGGTCTCCATTCAGTGCCTGACAACCCTCTCCTCCAATCCCTACACTGGCCTCCATTCAGTGTCTGACAACCCTCTCCTCCAATCCCTACACTGGCCTCCATTCAGTGTCTGCCACCCCTCTCCTCCAATCCCTACACTGGCCTCCATTCAGTGTCTGCCAACCCTCTCCTCCAATCCCTACACTGGTTTCCATTCAGTGTCTGCCACCCCTCTCCTCCAATCCCTACACTGGTCTCCATTCAGTGTCTGCCAACCCTCTCCTCCAATCCCTACACTGGCCTCCATTCAGTGTCTGCCACCCCTCTCCTCCAATCCCTACACTGGCCTCCATTCAGTGTCTGCCACCCCTCTCCTCCAATCCCTACACTGGCCTCCATTCAGTGTCTGACAACCCTCTCCTCCAATCCCTACACTGGTCTCCATTCAGTGTCTGACAACCCTCTCCTCCAATCCCTACACTGGTCTCCATTCAGTGTCTGCCAACCTTCTTCTCCAATCCCTACACTGGCCTCCATTCAGTGTCTGCCAACCCTCTCCTCCAATCCCTACACTGGCCTCCATTCAGTGTCTAGAAAACCCTCTCCTCCAATCCCTACACTGGTCTCCATTCAGTGTCTGCCATCCCTCTCCTCCAATCCCTACACTGGTCTCCATTTAGTGTCTGCCAACCCTCTCCTCCAATCCCTACACTGGTCTCCATTCAGTGTCTGACAACCCTCTCCTCCAATCCCTACACTGGTCTCCATTCAGTGTCTGACAACCCTCTCCTCCAATCCCTACACTGGCCTCCATTCAGTGTCTGCCACCCTTCTCCTCCAATCCGTACACTGGCCTCCATTCAGTGTCTGCCAACCCTCTCCTCCAATCCCTACACTGGTCTCCATTCAGTGTCTGCCAACCCTCTCCTCCAATCCCTACACTGGTCTCCATTCAGTGTCTGCCAACCCTCTCCTCCAATCCCTACACTGGCCTCCATTCAGTGTCTGCCACCCCTCTCCACCAATCCCTACACTGGCCTCCATTCAGTGTCTGCCACCCCTCTCCTCCAATCCCTACACTGGTCTCCATTCAGTGTCTGACAACCCTCTCCTCCAATCCCTACACTGGCCTCCATTCAGTGTCTGCCAACCCTCTCCTCCAATCCCTACACTGGTCTCCATTCAGTGTCTGCCACCCCTCTCCTCCAATCCCTACACTGGTCTCCATTCAGTGTCTGCCAACCCTCTCCTCCAATCCCTACACTGGTCTCCATTCAGTGTCTGTCAACCCTCTTCTCCAATCCCTACACTGGTCTCCATTCAGTGTCTGCCAACCTTCTTCTCCAATCCCTACACTGGCCTCCATTCAGTGTCTGCCAACCCTCTCCTCCAATCCCTACACTGGCCTCCATTCAGTGTCTAGAAAACCCTCTCCTCCAATCCCTACACTGGTCTCCATTCAGTGTCTGCCATCCCTCTCCTCCAATCCCTACACTGGTCTCCATTTAGTGTCTGCCAACCCTCTCCTCCAATCCCTACACTGGTCTCCATTCAGTGTCTGACAACCCTCTCCTCCAATCCCTACACTGGCCTCCATTCAGTGTCTGCCACCCCTTTCCTCCAATCCCTACACTGGCCTCCATTCAGTGTCTGCCAACCCTCTCCTCCAATCCCTACACTGGTTTCCATTCAGTGTCTGCCAACCCTCTCCTCCAATCCCTACACTGGTCTCCATTCAGTGTCTGCCAACCCTCTCCTCCAATCCCTACACTGGTCTCCATTCAGTGTCTGCCAACCCTCTCCTCCAATCCCTACACTGGTCTCCATTCAGTGTCTGCCATCCCTCTCCACCAATCCCTACACTGGTCTCCATTCAGTGTCTGCCAACCCTCTCCTCCAATCCCTACACTGGTCTCCATTCAGTGTCTGCCAACCCTCTCCTCCAATCCCTACACTGGCCTCCATTCAGTGTCTGGAAAACCCTCTCCTCCAATCCCTACACTGGTCTCCATTCAGTGTCTGCCATCCCTCTCCTCCAATCCCTACACTGGTCTCCATTTAGTGTCTGCCAACTCTCGCCTCCAATCCCTACACTGGTCTCCATTCAGTGTCTGACAACCCTCTCCTCCAATCCCTACACTGGCCTCCATTCAGTGTCTGCCACCCCTCTCCTCCAATCCCTACACTGGCCTCCATTCAGTGTCTGCCAACCCTCTCCTCCAATCCCTACACTGGTTTCCATTCAGTGTCTGCCACCCCTCTCCTCCAATCCCTACACTGATCTCCATTCAGTGTCTGCCAACCCTCTCCTCCAATCCCTACACTGGCCTCCATTCAGTGTCTGCCAACCCTCTCCTCCAATCCCTACACTGGCCTCCATTCAGTGTCTGCCACCCCTCTCCTCCAATCCCTACACTGGCCTCCATTCAGTGTCTGACAACCCTCTCCTCCAATCCCTACACTGGTCTCCATTCAGTGTCTGCCAACCCTCTCCTCCAATCCCTACACTGGTCTCCATTCAGTGTCTGCCAACCTTCTCCTCCAATCCCTACACTGGTCTCCATTCAGTGTCTGCCAACCCTTTCCTCCAATCCCTACACTGGTCTCCATTCAGTGTCTGCCAACCCTCTCCTCCAATCCCTACACTGGTCTCCATTCAGTGTCTGCCAACCCTCTCCTCCAATCCCTACACTGGTCTCCATTCAGTGTCTGCCAACCCTCTTCTCCAATCCCTACACTGGCCTCCATTCAGTGTCTGGAAAACCCTCTCCTCCAATCCCTACACTGGTCTCCATTCAGTGTCTGCCATCCCTCTCCTCCAATCCCTACACTGGTCTCCATTTAGTGTCTGCCAACCCTCTCCTCCAATCCCTACACTGGCCTCCATTCAGTGTCTGCCAACCCTCTCCTCCAATCCCTACACTGGTCTCCATTCAGTGTCTGCCAACCCTCTTCTCCAATCCCTACACTGGCCTCCATTCAGTGTCTGGAAAACCCTCTCCTCCAATCCCTACACTGGTCTCCATTCAGTGTCTGCCATCCCTCTCCTCCAATCCCTACACTGGTCTCCATTTAGTGTCTGCCAACCCTCTCCTCCAATCCCTACACTGGTCTCCATTCAGTGTCTGCCAACCCTCTCCTCCAATCCCTACACTGGTCTCCATTCAGTATCTGCCAACCCTCTCCTCCAATCCCTACACTGGCCTCCATTCAGTGTCTGCCAACCCTCTTCTCCAATCCCTACACTGGTCTCCATTCAGTGTCTGCCAACCCTCTCCTCCAATCCCTACACTGGTCTCCATTCAGTGTCTGCCAACCCTCTCCTCCAATCCCTACACTGGTCTCCATTCAGTGTCTGCCAACCCTCTCCTCCAATCCCTACACTGGCCTCCATTCAGTGTCTGCCACCCCTCTCCACCAATCCCTACACTGGCCTCCATTCAGTGTCTGCCACCCCTCTCCTCCAATCCCTACACTGGCCTCCATTCAGTGTCTGACAACCCTCTCCTCCAATCCCTACACTGGCCTCCATTCAGTGTCTGCCAACCCTCTCCTCCAATCCCTACACTGGTCTCCATTCAGTGTCTGCCAACCCTCTCCTCCAATCCCTACACTGGCCTCCATTCAGTGTCTGTCACCCCTCTCCTCCAATCCCTACACTGGCCTCCATTCAGTGTCTGCCAACCCTCTCCTCCAATCCCTACACTGGCCTCCATTCAGTGTCTGCCAACCCTCTCCTCCAATCCCTACACTGGCCTCCATTCAGTGTCTGCCACCCCTCTCCTCCAATCCCTACACTGGTCTCCATTCAGTGTCTGCCAACCCTCTCCACCAATCCCTACACTGGTCTCCATTCAGTGTCTGCCAACCCTCTCCTCCAATCCCTACACTGGTCTCCATTCAGTGTCTGCCAACCCTCTCCTCCAATCCCTACACTGGCCTCCATTCAGTGTCTGCCAACCCTCTCCACCAATCCCTACACTGGCCTCCATTCAGTGTCTGCCACCCCTCTCCTCCAATCCCTACACTGGCCTCCATTCAGTGTCTGCGAAACCCTCTCCTCCAATCCCTACACTGGTCTCCATTCAGTGTCTGCCAACCCTCTCCTCCAATCCCTACACTGGCCTCCATTCAGTGTCTGACAACCCTCTCCTCCAATCCCTACACTGGCCTCCATTCAGTGTCTGCCAACCCTCTCCTCCAATCCCTACACTGGCCTCCATTCAGTGTCTGACAACCCTCTCCTCCAATCCCTACACTGGTCTCCATTCAGTGTCTGCCATCCCTCTCCTCCAATCCCTACACTGGCCTCCATTCAGTGTCTGACAACCCTCTCCTCCAATCCCTACACTGGTCTCCATTCAGTGTCTGCCAACCCTCTCCTCCAATCCCTACACTGGCCTCCATTCAGTGTCTGACAACCCTCTCCTCCAATCCCTACACTGGCCTCCATTCAGTGTCTGCCAACCCTCTCCTCCAATCCCTACACTGGTCTCCATTCAGTGTCTGCCACCCCTCTCCTCCAATCCCTACACTGGCCTCCATTCAGTGTCTGCCAACCCTCTCCTCCAATCCCTACACTGGTTTCCATTCAGTGTCTGCCAACCCTCTCCTCCAATCCCTACACTGGTCTCCATTCAGTGTCTGCCAACCCTCTCCTCCAATCCCTACACTGGTCTCCATTCAGTGTCTGCCAACCCTCTCCTCCAATCCCTACACTGGTCTCCATTCAGTGTCTGCCATCCCTCTCCACCAATCCCTACACTGGTCTCCATTCAGTGTCTGGAAAACCCTCTCCTCCAATCCCTACACTGGTCTCCATTCAGTGTCTGCCATCCCTCTCCTCCAATCCCTACACTGGTCTCCATTTAGTGTCTGCCAACCCTCTCCTCCAATCCCTACACTGGTCTCCATTCAGTGTCTGCCAACCCTCTCCTCCAATCCCTACACTGGTCTCCATTCAGTGTCTGCCAACCCTCTCCTCCAATCCCTACACTGGTCTCCATTCAGTGTCTGCCATCCCTCTCCACCAATCCCTACACTGGTCTCCATTCAGTGTCTGCCAACCCTCTCCTCCAATCCCTACACTGGTCTCCATTCAGTGTCTGCCAACCCTCTTCTCCAATCCCTACACTGGCCTCCATTCAGTGTCTGCCAACCCTCTCCTCCAATCCCTACACTGGCCTCCATTCAGTGTCTGGAAAACCCTCTCCTCCAATCCCTACACTGGTCTCCATTCAGTGTCTGCCAACCCTCTCCTCCAATCCCTACACTGGTCTCCATTCAGTGTCTGACAACCCTCTCCTCCAATCCCTACACTGGCCTCCATTCAGTGTCTGCCACCCCTCTCCTCCAATCCCTACACTGGCCTCCATTCAGTGTCTGCCAACCCTCTCCTCCAATCCCTACACTGGTTTCCATTCAGTGTCTGCCACCCCTCTCCTCCAATCCCTACACTGATCTCCATTCAGTGTCTGCCAACCCTCTCCTCCAATCCCTACACTGGCCTCCATTCAGTGTCTGCCAACCCTCTCCTCCAATCCCTACACTGGCCTCCATTCAGTGTCTGCCACCCCTCTCCTCCAATCCCTACACTGGCCTCCATTCAGTGTCTGACAACCCTCTCCTCCAATCCCTACACTGGTCTCCATTCAGTGTCTGCCAACCCTCTCCTCCAATCCCTACACTGGTCTCCATTCAGTGTCTGCCAACCTTCTCCTCCAATCCCTACACTGGTCTCCATTCAGTGTCTGCCAACCCTTTCCTCCAATCCCTACACTGGTCTCCATTCAGTGTCTGCCAACCCTCTCCTCCAATCCCTACACTGGTCTCCATTCAGTGTCTGCCAACCCTCTCCTCCAATCCCTACACTGGTCTCCATTCAGTGTCTGCCAACCCTCTTCTCCAATCCCTACACTGGCCTCCATTCAGTGTCTGGAAAACCCTCTCCTCCAATCCCTACACTGGTCTCCATTCAGTGTCTGCCATCCCTCTCCTCCAATCCCTACACTGGTCTCCATTTAGTGTCTGCCAACCCTCTCCTCCAATCCCTACACTGGCCTCCATTCAGTGTCTGCCAACCCTCTCCTCCAATCCCTACACTGGTCTCCATTCAGTGTCTGCCAACCCTCTTCTCCAATCCCTACACTGGCCTCCATTCAGTGTCTGGAAAACCCTCTCCTCCAATCCCTACACTGGTCTCCATTCAGTGTCTGCCATCCCTCTCCTCCAATCCCTACACTGGTCTCCATTTAGTGTCTGCCAACCCTCTCCTCCAATCCCTACACTGGTCTCCATTCAGTGTCTGCCAACCCTCTCCTCCAATCCCTACACTGGTCTCCATTCAGTATCTGCCAACCCTCTCCACCAATCCCTACACTGGCCTCCATTCAGTGTCTGGAAAACCCTCTCCTCCAATCCCTACACTGGCCTCCATTCAGTGTCTGCCAACCCTCTTCTCCAATCCCTACACTGGTCTCCATTCAGTGTCTGCCAACCCTCTCCTCCAATCCCTACACTGGTCTCCATTCAGTGTCTGCCAACCCTCTCCTCCAATCCCTACACTGGTCTCCATTCAGTGTCTGCCAACCCTCTCCTCCAATCCCTACACTGGCCTCCATTCAGTGTCTGCCACCCCTCTCCACCAATCCCTACACTGGCCTCCATTCAGTGTCTGCCACCCCTCTCCTCCAATCCCTACACTGGCCTCCATTCAGTGTCTGACAACCCTCTCCTCCAATCCCTACACTGGCCTCCATTCAGTGTCTGCCAACCCTCTCCTCCAATCCCTACACTGGTCTCCATTCAGTGTCTGCCAACCCTCTCCTCCAATCCCTACACTGGCCTCCATTCAGTGTCTGCCACCCCTCTCCTCCAATCCCTACACTGGCCTCCATTCAGTGTCTGCCACCCCTCTCCTCCAATCCCTACACTGGCCTCCATTCAGTGTCTGCCAACCCTCTCCTCCAATCCCTACACTGGCCTCCATTCAGTGTCTGCCACCCCTCTCCTCCAATCCCTACACTGGTCTCCATTCAGTGTCTGCCAACCCTCTCCACCAATCCCTACACTGGTCTCCATTCAGTGTCTGCCAACCCTCTCCACCAATCCCTACACTGGTCTCCATTCAGTGTCTGACAACCCTCTCCTCCAATCCCTACACTGGTCTCCATTCAGTGTCTGCCAACCCTCTCCTCCAATCCCTACACTGGTCTCCATTCAGTGTCTGCCAACCTTCTCCTCCAATCCCTACACTGGTCTCCATTCAGTGTCTGCCAACCCTTTCCTCCAATCCCTACACTGGTCTCCATTCAGTGTCTGCCAACCCTCTCCTCCAATCCCTACACTGGTCTCCATTCAGTGTCTGCCAACCCTCTCCTCCAATCCCTACACTGGTCTCCATTCAGTGTCTGCCAACCCTCTTCTCCAATCCCTACACTGGCCTCCATTCAGTGTCTGGAAAACCCTCTCCTCCAATCCCTACACTGGTCTCCATTCAGTGTCTGCCATCCCTCTCCTCCAATCCCTACACTGGTCTCCATTTAGTGTCTGCCAACCCTCTCCTCCAATCCCTACACTGGCCTCCATTCAGTGTCTGCCAACCCTCTCCTCCAATCCCTACACTGGTCTCCATTCAGTGTCTGCCAACCCTCTTCTCCAATCCCTACACTGGCCTCCATTCAGTGTCTGGAAAACCCTCTCCTCCAATCCCTACACTGGTCTCCATTCAGTGTCTGCCATCCCTCTCCTCCAATCCCTACACTGGTCTCCATTTAGTGTCTGCCAACCCTCTCCTCCAATCCCTACACTGGTCTCCATTCAGTGTCTGCCAACCCTCTCCTCCAATCCCTACACTGGTCTCCATTCAGTATCTGCCAACCCTCTCCACCAATCCCTACACTGGCCTCCATTCAGTGTCTGGAAAACCCTCTCCTCCAATCCCTACACTGGCCTCCATTCAGTGTCTGCCAACCCTCTTCTCCAATCCCTACACTGGTCTCCATTCAGTGTCTGCCAACCCTCTCCTCCAATCCCTACACTGGTCTCCATTCAGTGTCTGCCAACCCTCTCCTCCAATCCCTACACTGGTCTCCATTCAGTGTCTGCCAACCCTCTCCTCCAATCCCTACACTGGCCTCCATTCAGTGTCTGCCACCCCTCTCCACCAATCCCTACACTGGCCTCCATTCAGTGTCTGCCACCCCTCTCCTCCAATCCCTACACTGGCCTCCATTCAGTGTCTGACAACCCTCTCCTCCAATCCCTACACTGGCCTCCATTCAGTGTCTGCCAACCCTCTCCTCCAATCCCTACACTGGTCTCCATTCAGTGTCTGCCAACCCTCTCCTCCAATCCCTACACTGGCCTCCATTCAGTGTCTGCCACCCCTCTCCTCCAATCCCTACACTGGCCTCCATTCAGTGTCTGCCACCCCTCTCCTCCAATCCCTACACTGGCCTCCATTCAGTGTCTGCCAACCCTCTCCTCCAATCCCTACACTGGCCTCCATTCAGTGTCTGCCACCCCTCTCCTCCAATCCCTACACTGGTCTCCATTCAGTGTCTGCCAACCCTCTCCACCAATCCCTACACTGGTCTCCATTCAGTGTCTGCCAACCCTCTCCTCCAATCCCTACACTGGTCTCCATT